>PVJX010001154.1:0-178287 GCA_004027295.1 Dolichotis patagonum | reverse complement strand
TATGTGCTGTTCCAGTTTGTCTACTTACACTAGACTTGAGGACATGGTCAGCTATCCCAAAAATAAGAGGCCATATTATGGTAATCATCCCTAATTTTCCTATCAACTTAATCTGAAGCCCTTTATAACTTACACTGTCTTATTATGACTGATCTTATTTGAATCTGGTTTGTTAGATTGCTACTTTGTATTGACTGATGTTATTTAAATCTGTTATGATGGATAGCATCAAGTCTAAGTGTATAGGCAACTACACTGAAGATGACAAGTTTCACTAAGATACCCACTCTGGTTTGATTATTACTTGTTTTTGAAGTCTTATAATGTCGCCAATGCTTCGTTTTTATTAATGTTGTTATACACTGCTGAGACATCATGGTAACCATTGTAGATCACCTTGTATTGCGGTTTTATGTGACTTTTTTGCCTCATGCTTTTCTAGGAATTGTTTTATCTTGCTTTGTTCTGTTTTTCCTGCTAATACAGAAATGATAGATATACATGTAGAGACTCATGCATGTATAGAGCTTATGAACAGTTTACAAAAACCAACTATATAACACATGTTGAAATGAACAACTACTTTGAAGAAAAAGAGACACTACAATACCCAGTGCTGACTCCATAATGTCATGATGTGAAGTCCAGCAAAACTATCACTTTTTGTTCAAAGTGATCTTAGCTTGCTTTGCCTTATTTAAGTTCAACACACATGAAAGTATGGACAGCTGTTTTGAGGAGAATGAGAGACACTATGACAGCCATTCTTGGCTTCCCTAATGTCTGGTCTTGAAGACCTGTAATGCCCTCCTCGTCCTGCTCAGATCAATTCCATACTAGGTTGTTTTATGTGAATTCTCTATATGTGACAATATGGAAAACTATTTGGAAGAAAACAAGAGTCAATATGATAGAGAGTGAATATCTCCGATTGTCTAGTTTTTGAAATTTTTGTCTCTTACATTGCTTTCTTGTGATCCACTTTGTTCTGTTTTGTTGTGTTTAATTTTACCCTTTTGATATAATTGCATGTATATTTGAGTGGGTAAGATGTCAGACCATATTGCTGTTTTTGTCAGATCGTGGAGCAGAACTGTTAACAGTCTCACTGTTTCAATGTCTACTTTACATGTTTTAACTTTGTAATTTGAACAACTATTTCCAAGAAGTCAGTATGTAATTTGTCAAGTAATAATTTCTTAGGTTTTTTTGCTGTTGTTCTTTTCCTTTTTTACTTGGAATTCTCTATTGTTGCTACCCTTAATTTTGTTTTGTTTTGTTTTTTCCCTTTAAATAAAATTTAAAAAAAAGAATGATCTAGCATTTTTAATTCTAACTCAAGTAAGTTGCACACTTAATTTATCTTAATTGAAATTTGGACATTAGCTGCTGTTTGGAAGACAAGTTCCTGTCCTCCTCCAGCTTCCTTCAGCTCATGTAAGACTCTAGAGGGCCTGAAAGAGATGGAAACTATAATGGTTCAGTTGGCAGAAATCCTGCACTTTAACTGTGTACTTTACTCCATGGTTTTGTTGCCCAATTAATTGATTAACTCAGTTAACCTTCACTATTTTTCCTAAAAGACAGAAAACTGGAACCTGGACACAGGGCAGTACAAGCTGTGGAGAACTGAGTCAAGTTCTGGCTTTGAACAAGTTAGCGGTATAATACCAAGCAGAAACAGTCTTGGAATGGTGGTGTCATGCCAGTAAGAACAATGAATATTTGATAAAAAGTTTAAAAAGCTCAAGGAATTATGGACATACTTAGAAATGATTTCTATCAAAGAGGATTCAAAGTAAGAGATTTGCATCCTAGGAAAGAATTTCAGAAAAATTCTTTCCTGTTGAGTACTTTTTTTTGACATTGCTGTAAAATGAGATGTTATTATTACCTACAATCTTAGAAGATGCCTTCACTAAAATAATTATGCTTATCAGCATGCACCTGTTATGCCTTTCTGTGTATAATGAATGACTTTATGTGCACTTGAGAAGATTTGTCTTTCTGTACTTTAAAAAGAATGATTTTGACTTGATTAAGGAAGATAACTCTGCATAAATGCTATAATCTGTAGATGTGTTTTGGTTAAAGAAAGTAGCTTTTCTGTAATTTTACTTAGTTTGGAATTTTCATAAGGAAAACGAGAACATCTTTATCCATTCCAAGAAGAAAACCAAGGGAAAGTTGGAGATGAAGCTCATTATACAAAATTATTGTCAAGAAAGACTAACATGACTTGGGGCTTAGAACTATCTTCAGACTTTTCAGAACAGTATAATGCAGAAGTCAATCCCAGAAAATGCTTTATATGGTGATTAAAAGCTTAGTGTTTTCTCTAAATGCCTAAAAATCCATCAGGGTTTGCTGAGGTGTTGATGGAATCAACCAGACCTCAGCCAAGAGGCAAGATAAAGGCAAAACTAAAAATCAAACAGAGTTGAAGTCCTTGGATGTGACAGTACTAATCCCGAGATTCATGACAGCATTCCAAGGAGTTGGTTGTGGTTTTAAGTCTGTAAACGTCATATGATAATAAACCACATTTTATCAGCCAGGCTGCTGCTATTTTTTGAGATATCTGCTCTTACATTGAGAGTAGTAAACCTAAAGGATATTCTTTCACATAATCATTTTATATCTTTATTTGAAAATTTTATTAGCCTATAATGTGGTTAATCTGCGTATCTCTTAAGATGAATAATTAATTCACATATTTATGAGACACACTGGCACACATTTGGGTTTTTGCTGAGGATATTTAAAGACATACACTTTGCATAATAAAAACAATCCTAAAATGTTCCAAGTTAATATTTCCTTTTGGGGAAGACAGCTGACAAAGAAGGTGGATTCTACCCTTGAGTCTGCACTATCCAGTAAGGTAGCAGGACAGCCACATTCAACTATTTATATTCTATCAGAATGTTAGATCTTTACTTTCCTGAGTCATGTTTCCAGTTCTCAGTGACCACCTGTCCAGCGGTTGCCATGTTGGACAGTGTAGAAATACTTGGAACATTCCTAGCGTCACCAAGTTATATTGGTTGGCCAACACTTGAATTACCAATACTTCCGTCTTCCTTTTTCATTTTTTTGTTCTACTGGGGATTGAACCCAGGGATGCTCTACCACTGAGCATTTTTATTTTTGAAACAATGTCTTGCTAATTTCACCTGGCAGGTTTTAAACTTGCAATCTGGTGTCAGTAACCCTATGTTCTGGGATTAAAAGTATGGGTCCTTCTTCCTTTTATATATAAATGTCTTTAAATGTCCAAGATGATTCATAAACTCTAATTTCCCCTACCTTTGCCCATCCCACCATATCCCCAGCTTGCTGTACCTAAGCAGCAACACTTAGACCACAAGAAATGTTCACACCCACCTGAGAGCTAGAGATTTGAGCTGCAGGTAAAGATGGTGATGTCGGCTCAGCAGACATGGCTCCTTGGGAACCATAATTACAGCTCTTTCTGGGCATTGGTTGAATGGAGAGGTCGCTGTAACTATTCTGAGCATGCTAGGGACTGCTAGGCTTTTCAGAGTAACTAGTTTCAGTTATTTATTTGAGTTACTGGCTCTTTCTCTGTTTTCCCGTGTCTTTCCCTAGTTGTATTAGCAAGTAATGTTTGTTTCTTCTCCTGGTGAATGGTGAAAGCTAATTTTTAATATTCAGATGATCCCAGGATGCTTCAGGGTAATTTGAGTAGCATGGAGTTAAATCCAGGCCCAGCAATTGCTCTTTCAGAGCCAGCTTGGAGTTGTTGACTCTCGTGGTGCTAAAGCATACGTCTGGCTAAGTATTCATTCCCCATTGCATTGGAAGATGTCATCCTTTTGATGGAGACCAGCTCCTCTGAACCCAAAAGCCGCATGGAGTTCTACCATGTGTATGATCTGGTTTGTGATCTGATTTCAAAATAAAAAATTAGAGCGCTGCTCCCATTGTTTCTTACGCTTTCAAAGAGGTGCCAGTTTTATTGTTTTAGTATCTAAAACTTAGTAGTGCTAATGCTTTCTGACATTAGGTCTTTCAATAAAGTTGGCAATCTAGATTGTAACAATGCCCGTGTCCTCTTATCAGCCTCAAGGGTATAGTAATTTTTTTTCACTTTATATGCTTTATTTTTAAAATGTATTTATTTTTATTTTAAAGGGAATAAAACAACAATAAAATGAAATGAAACAGTGATAAGATAGTAGGGAATCTATAATAGTCACTATATTGCGTGTTATTGTCCTCTGAATAGTTGCTCAGATTACTGGCTTTCGATTGGCCCACAGGCGAGGGGATTGCTTCCAGGTTCTCCCTGGTCAGCGCTCTGGGTGCCTCACAGGTAGGGCCTTAGCTGCCTTGGGTATAGTAATTTTGAATGGTGTTGCAATTTGTGCTAATAATGGGAGAGCTTCCCTCTTCTCCCCCACTAGCCTGTATAGGCATTTTACTTGCAAGGAGTTAACAGAGTTGGAATAAAACAGATGAATTTAGATTTTCTGGTTATGATTGCCAGCATCATTCTGTAGCTGCTTCTCATTTTCCACTGCATCAATGATTCATTTCATTCATTCAGAACTTTCTGAGTGATCTTTTTTCTCTAAGAGCCTCAGGGAAGGTGTGTGACCACGTGGTGATGTCAATTGCCATTTGGGAGGGCCAGGTGCACCCTAGTTATCCTTCCTATAATCTGCTCCCTTGCTCTTGCAGAAATTAAAAACGGAGTGGGTCCTGGTTATCAGGAAAGAATCAGCAGCAGCCCTCCATGCATCTGATGTGGCAGTGATTTTTGTTGTGTGTGTTTGCCGCAACTGCTTTGAAACCAAATAGCATTCAGACTGCTGCCTTCCTGTATGGAGGGGAATCTAGTTCATGCTTCAGCTATTAGCAGCCTTTAAAGTTGAAACTGAAATTCACTTGTAGCAAATTACTTCACAAGATCAGTGGTTGCTTTCTGATGATGGTTGTGTTGGTAACCGTGAATGGATGGCGGCTGTCATTTGGCATAAAAGGAGTCCAGTTTTTACATCTAAGTTGAAGTCTAGTTCCAAGTCCCCATGTACTCCCCCATGGCTTCATGGCCCCTTTGGTGACCTCTACCACTGTCCCCGTATTTATTTCAGGCCCAGTCTCTGTATGTGTGTGGGCCCAGGTAGGACAGGACAGCTCCCTTTGCTGATCTGCAGATCTCCCAAGATCAGCTATCTGCAGCTCAGTTCACACCCCCATTGCCATCCCTAGGAACCCCGTTCTTGAATTGCTGAAACCCCTTGGCGTCTCTGTCCTTTCTGCTCAGTCTTGTCCAGATCAGAACTCTAAGTAGCACCTTCAGTTTCTCCCACCCGCTCATTGAAAGGTTTTTCCTTGGCATGGTAGAGAAGCAACAGGAGAAAGAAGAAAGAAGGAAAAAAGGCTTTTATTGCAGGCACAGGAGGGCTGCAGAAGAGTGCAAGGTCCCTCTGAGGCAGACAAAAGAAGCCGCGGACTTTTATTTGGTTTGACTGGGGGTGGAGTTTGAAGGGACGGGTGGAGTGACGTATTGACAGCTGATTGGGGGAATAGTGGTGCGCGCTCCATGAGCACCAAGTTCAATTTCAGCTGCCAAGAAGAACAAGGAAGTATTGAAGGGATGCGCTGTCGTCTTTAGGGTCCAGAGCCATGTTGGGCAGGAACCACGCTGAGCCTCAGGGCTTCACACGGGCGAAACCCATTACTCATTTCTCCCACCAGATCTGTGTTCCTGTCTCCTGCGACCTGTTCCTCTCTTTTCCTTCTGCCACTTCTGCAGATAAAGCCTCATTATGTCTCACAGCTGCCCCCTTCCACTCTCATCTGTCTGCTCCCCTCATTACTCTACCTTTGCCCCTCATTCCGGAGAGTGTGTTTTGATTGACTGACCGATCTATTCGGGATTGACTTAATACTGCCCTGACCCCATAGTTGATTTAATAATAGGAATACATTGGTGAACAAAACCCATGTACTCCCTGTCCCTACAGAGGGAGCCTGAGGCATCTGAGAGCAGGGAGAGAATGGCATCAAGCTAAAAGAATGATGAGTGAGGTTGTAGGTTTGTTTACGCATACCTGAGCATGCCAGTCTTTGGTGGTTTTCCATCATCTTTGGGACAGAATCCAAACTGGCACCCAGCACATGAGCCCCTTCTTAACTGGGTGTATGTAGTGCTTGCTGATTTCCTCCAGCTTGCTGGGCTTCCTGGCTTCCTGTCTGTGCCTCTTTGGAATGAAATGTCTTGGTTCCTGTTACTTGGACCAACCTCAGTACTGAGCTCAAGCATCAGTGGTTCTCTGGAGCCTTTTGTGGTTTCTTTTTTCCCCCAGCTCACCATTTCAAGGTTGCTTTGCTTTGCTCTTTCCTTCCTTCCTTCCTTCCTTCCTTCCTTCCTTCCTTCCTTCCTTCCTTCCTTCCTTCTTTCCGTCCCTCTAACAGTCTCCAGGATCCTTGGGAGGGAAGTGACATCCTCTATGACTTTATCCCCGTGTCCTCCTTGGTGTCTGGCACAGAGTGTATGTCTGATGTCTAGCAGCACCTATAAAACAAATCACCATTTAGGTGGGAGGTAGTGACACCAGGTTGCTACTGGCATTGGAACAAATCCTCATCAGAAAACCAATGAGATTTCCATGTAGGATGAGCACTGGCCTATGTGACATCTGAATGTTCTAAGTTATCACACCTTCTTTTTTTCCTTCCAATTACATAATTATTTATTTTTACCACACTCCCAAATGCCTTAATCAGGCCCATCATATGATATGAATTCTATTTCTGGGTAATGTGGGAACAGCAGTTCCTAATGTTTTTTCCTCCTGTGTGTGAGCAGTTTGACGCAGTGGGGCGATGCTTTATTTCATAACTCATCAATGTTGTGATACTGTGTACTCAGATACTCAGTGTCAGCTGTCAGCGGTGTGCCGAGCCTCGCCGGCGGGTGCACCCTTGTCCTGGTGTGCACACATGTGGCCGAGTTGGTTCCTTAGGCCTCCCCCATCTGAGAAGCATTAATAATTTTGCTTTGGTGAATGCTAAATGGAAGTTAAATTAAGTCCAAACCTGAGCAAATCTAGGTGGTGACCCCCTCAACTGGGAGACAGTCTCGCTCCCGCAGCGTGTGGCTGCGGTGTCCCCATCATAGGTCCTTGTCAGCTCCTGTAGCACTACTTGCGTGATGCTTGGAAATATGTCTGTTTCAATAGCAGGACGCCTGGGTCTGAATGGGTCTTATACAGCCAGCAGCGTGTACAGTATTTGGTTAACTGTTTTCAGCTCTTCAACCTTTTACTGGCCTTTTGTTCTGTGCAGGCCTGCATGAGGCTCAGGGTCACATCTAGACCCACGGTGGCTGTGGTGCCATGGTTCCTGTGTGACATTAGTGAGAACCGTGGAGGACTTGCTGTCCTGAAAGTTAAGTCACTTAGTTTAATCCTCAGGGGAGAACAGATGCTCACGCCGAGGGCCTGGCATCTGGGACTGTCATCGTCTATTACTGAAGCAGCCGATGAGATGGAATTAAAATTAGCCCATGTAAGAGCAATTGCACAGGAGTCGTCCAGGAGATGCGCCCTTTTGTCGTAGAAAAAAGGTAGATGTCTCTGCCCTCCCTGGGACTTTTTCTCTTTTTTTTTTTTTTTTTTGCCTTCCGATCTAGCCCTTTGATGTAGGCAAATGGAGTGGAAATTTGTCTTTTGGGGGCTGGAAGCGGGAAGAGGGGGCTCTGTCTGTCACTGCCAGTCAAGCCTTGCTCCTGGAGGACTCCCCGTCATGCCGACTGGGGCTGTGCCCTGATGGCCAAGGAACTTTTGTGACTGTCTGATCTCTGCTCCACTTAGATGCCTTGAGTGGGTCTTAGAACACTGGCGGGGTGTCTCGGGGAACCGGCCAGGGAGTGCACACGTATTTTTATCAGTGCACAGCCACTTATGTAGAATGAAATTGTCTTAATTTCCTTGATGTTGTGTAAATTATTGTTCTAAACTAATAGTCCATAACTTTTGCTGGGAAGCCTGTCATAACGTGTACATGGTCACAGAAGTTGCACATGTAGCGAAATCTTTGAGTAAGAGCAGTGCAGAAATTCAAACAGAAAATGGATTCACAGGTGATCAGCAAGCACCTGTGACCTGCTGAGCACTGTGCTAGGTCCTGGCGATATGGCAGTGAACTAAACAGACAGTATTGCTGCCTGGACTTCTTAGTATTCCAGTGCAAGGAGACAGAAAAAGAACGAACAACATCATATGGCAGGTGGTATTAAGAGCTATAAAGAGAAACAAAGCAAGGAAGGGAGACTGTGGGGGATGTATAGAAATGAATATGCCTATTTTATATAAACTTGCCAGGCAACCTACTCTGAGACAGGAAGTGAAGGAATAAGTCATGTGTTTGGGCTGAAATTCATTTCAGAGAAAACAAAGAGAATGTGCAAAGGCCCTGAAGAAGAAATGTGTTTCCTGCATTGGAGGACCAGCAAGGTGGCCTCTGTGGCTGGGACACGATGGTGGAGAGATGGTATGGTAGAGGTGAGGAGCCCAGAGAAGTAGCAGAAGTTGAGATTTTATTCTGAATGACATGGTCTGATGTGGGTTGGCACAGGGACTGCACTAAGTTGAGAGGGCAGCAGTGCTTGGGAGACACAAAGTAGAGTTGGGAGGAAATGATGCAGTCGCAGATGCTGTCTGAAGGAGGAGTGGGTAGGATTTCAAAGGAATTTGCTCTAAGATGTGAGAGAAAGAGAAGTCAAAGGCAACTCCAAGGTTTTTGGCCTGAGCAGCTTTCAAAGCAAATTTGCCAGTTTTGAGAAGAAAAAGACCAAGGGGATGAGTGTGTGAAAAAGAACATCATCCCCTGTTCTTAGATATTCTCTTTGCTCTGCCTCAAAGAGCTGGACATTTGAAACGATATGTATCTCTGAACGTGAAAGTAAATATTAACCATTGCCTAATTCTTGAGATTATTTGAGTCTGTGAAATTGGCCTTTGCTTTCCATTATGGGCAAGGTTTTCTGGTTTATAATCATTTGTTCTGTGGTGCCTGTGTGGTTGGCCTCAGACCTGCAGAGGAACTGGCACACAGGTAAGTTTCTGTGGGGAGCACTTCCAGTATCATCAGGAGGATTCCTAGCAGCTCTGGGAGATGCCACTTCCTGATACTAGGAGTGATTGTTTTGTCTCCTACTGTGTTAATCAGTTTTCTATCACTGCCATGAAATACTTGAGACAATTGACTTAAAAGAAAGAAAGATTATTTGGACTCACAGTTGGGAATTTCTGTCCATGGTCTCTTGGCCCTGTTGCTATGGGCCTGTGGTGGCCCAGAACATCATGACAGGAGCAGGATGGAGAAGGCCTGTTTGCCTCCTAGTGGCCTGGAAGGAAAGAGACAGAAGGGACTGGAGTCCAATATCCTCATCAAGGCCACGCCCCCAGTGACCAAACTTCCTCCCATTAGGCCCCTCCTCTTACAGGTCCCAGCACCTATGGGTAGCACCACAAGCTTGCAACCAACCCTTTAACATAAAGGCTCTTTGAGTTTCACTTCAGATTCCACTATATAGAACCCCCACAAGCTAGCGGAATACCTCCCCGTACCTTAACAATTCCCCACCACTAGCTGTTCCCTTCCTTGGGTAGGATAATCATCCTGACCTCTAGGACTTTGAGTCTTTGGTATAAGTGGCCTTTCCAACTCTTTCTTGGTCATTCAAAGAAGGATCTGTGTAAACACCACCAAGTTGACACCATTTGGCCCAAGTGTTCTGCAGCATTTTCTCAGAGAGTGGTTGTCTTGTAAAGCATTGGAACAAAGCCTCATTTGAGGAGAGTTGTTGGGGTAACAATAGTTTCTCTGTTCCTTACAAGAACCTCTTTGGAAAGCAAACTAAACTTGGGTGGGTGGACCCTGGAAAGGCTTTTCCACGAGTAGGAAGCAAAATGTAATTATCCTCCCCTGCCTGGGGGGTATCTGTTGACATTTCCTGCTCCTCACAAAGGACAGTGTGTGCCCTGAAGTGTGGTATTCTGGAAGCACCCACCGCCCCTTCAGCCTATCTTGCATTGTGTTGGTAATTTTCAAAGTACCAATTTAGTGCACAAGTCAGGGGAAATGAGACCCACTGAATTCAATGCATAACGCCAGTATTTTTTTTTTAGCTTCAAATCTGCAGTCTTAATTTGCTTCTCATTTGTCTCCTGAACTGACTTTTATCATTTTCTTAAATTAAAGGAAAGGGGACTCTTACATCATAGAAAAGGCCAGTAAGTACTTGGCAAAAATGGAGTGGGTCTCCCATGAGCCTACCTGCGCATGGGCTGAGACTCAAACACACTGCAACTAAATGCTTGTATTGTTTGGTTGATTTTGCAGGCCTGGGGTCAGTGGTTTGAGCATCCCTTGGAGGATTACAGTATGCAATGTAGCAAATATGGGGCATTGCCTTCTATCTTGTCCTTGAAATCCAGTATTGTTCTCACTGTTTTGCTTTGTTCTGATTAATTATTTTTGCTTTATTCAGTATTGTGTTTTGATTGGTTCTATTCTGTTTTGTTTTTGGTTTGATTTTGCTATACCTGACGGAATGGACAACTATTGTGAAGATAACAAGATATACTATGGTAGCTACTGTTGTTTTCCTAGTATCCTGCTTTGAAGTTATGTACTGATTTTGCTGATTTGTTTTGATTGGCTTTGTTCTGTTTTGTTTTGTTGGATTTTACTATTTTCAAAATTTTTAAAAAATGGAGTGGGTTAGGGAAAGCTGTCAGGGAAATGTATATTTTAGCCTGAACAGTGTGATAATAAACATAATTCATGACGTACACATATATCATTCCATACAGTATTGCTTGCCACATGTGACTATCTAAATTACATACAACTTAAAATGCAGTTGCACTAAGCATGTTCAAAGGCTCCATATCTGAATTAGCTCAGATATGAGAAATTCCTTTTACTGTGGGACTTTGGATGGGGCGCTGCTGGCATTAGAATATAGTGCAAGAATCATCCACAATCAGTTACACATTTTCACTTATTGTTGTCTATCCCTGAGGGTAGGAAGGTGCCAAGAACCTTGAAGAGTATCTTGTCCTATGTGTGGGGATGGTCATGGTGGGGTCACACACACACACAGCAGGGGACATTTCTCACTTTTGTTTGCATTATTCAGTCTGAAACATTATACTGCTTGTAACTCTGATTAAGGACATTGACAATGTACTACACAGTTCTATAGAGGTTACATGTTCACTTCTTCCTAAGACATATATTCTCCTAGTCACTTTTCTGATTGCTGGAACAAAATATCTGACACCCACAATTTGAGGGAGGAGGGGTTTTTTGTTTGTTTGTTTATAGTTTGTAGAAGGTTCGGTCCGTATTCCACTGGCTCCAAGGCAGGGTGGCATGGCAGAGGAGACCTGCTCAAAGCATAGTGTCCAGAAAGCGGAATCAAGGGAAGAGTCAGGGAGGGCGATAAACCTTTCCAGGCCTCACCTCCGGTGATCTCCCTCTTCTGACCAGACTTTACCTCATAACAAGTCAGCTAGAATACTTATAAACCATTTTTAAAACTCCACCTATGAACCCTTGAGTCTTTGCAGGGCATTTTAGATACAAAACATAACACACAGAAAATGCGAGCTATTATACTAAGAAAGTGTTGGAGTTCTTTAAATCTATAAGGTAAATAAGAAATAGGAAAGCAAGTGGGAGGCAGAGCTGGGGTGAATTTAAAGTCCTCCATGGTTCCTGTTATCCAACTTTTCAGTAGAAATAAGCCAGATGGAAGGATATTTTCTAAACTTGATTGTGCATTACTAACATTTTATCCCCTTATTTGTCAATTACAGTGAAATGAGTCAGTTGTTTTCTGGTGAAGTAAGTAGGCAAAGGATGATTATCATCTTTAGCTTAGACCAGACCTGCTGGATAAATATTTTGTAAAGGCAACAAAACCTGTGAGAACAGAGCCAGATTGAGGATGCACAAGAGTGGATAACATTTTCCTCATAGTGAAGCTACTTCACGTGACTGTGTCAGATAAACCAGGAGAGTTGAAATTATACTTCAGAGGAAGTGAAGAAAGGCCACCTGAGAAAGGTAAACCGCTAAGGAAATGTGAAATTCTGAAGTACAGAGGTACTGAGTTGAAGTACTGAGCTGCAAAATCCATGGGGAAACTTCTGAGTATCAGGCAGCTCACAGAGCAACTTAGAAACAGGTTTCCTAATGGTACCAGGAAACGATCAACATAACATAAAATATAAGGAATTGACATTTCCATGTTCACTACTTATCATGAGTATGTGTTGAAATGAACTTAGGGCATGTTGTAGTGACAAACAGTAATAAGAGAAGGTGACCAAGAGAAAGGCAGAAGGAGAATTTAGCATGGCTGGCATAGTCCAGGTGGCAGAAGGGGTCATGGAGCCACTTCACAGTGACGGCCATTTTGCTCAAGGCTGCCATTTTGTTTAGCCAGATTGTTTTTGCTCAGCTCACTATTGAGTCAGCAGACCTTTGATCATACATAGTTGGGTTTACTGATGTTTTGGATTTGACAATCAGCCAAGATACTTTGGTCTGCTTGGCCTTTATCCTCTATCCTCTGCCAAGCGAGTACACTTGGACACATAGAAATCCACATGAGTGTTCTGTAGACTAGAACCATTTCCCTGGCATTTGGTCATCTCTTGCCAAGCTACTCATTTTTCTTTTCCTGAAAAGAGGAAAGAATAAAAAGATATGTTTAACTGCACAATTTGGCCCCACAATTGCTTGCCTTCACTGTCATCTGATCCTTGACCCTTCTGCTCTTTCAGAACTGTGGAAAGTTTAGCTCTATGAAATTTGTGTTTTATTCATTAGGAGCACCAGTTAAGTAACTAGCTCAAAAAGCAACTAATTTAAGGAGGGCAGGTTATCGGAATAAGGTTCCTACCATCTCATCAGATGTTCATCAATTGTTGATAAATAGTGTCCTTATTTATAAATTATATTTGTATTGTGTCATGCAGTGAACTAAGAGTTTCCTTAGATGTCATACTACTTGATTTGAAATAAACAAATTTGTGAAGTGAGGACAGTACCTTTATCATTTATTTCTCTGTGTCAAGCATTGTAGAGAGAGATATAATAGACACAAACCTGGCTCTTGGCATTAAGGTAAATTTATGAAATTTTCACTGTTGGAAAGAGTGCATTCATAAGTTACTTCCAAAGACTGTTTTGGGATTGGTTTTGTTTGTTTGATTTCTTCCTATTCTGGCAAAAGTGGAAAGCATTTCATTCTTCCTCAGAAAAATACATCTCCCCAAACATTTTCTGCAAGTCCACATCTACTCACCTAAAAAGCTATATTGTTGGTGTAAATAAACGGAATCAATGTTTTGGGCATCTTGTGTGGTATCAATTGGTAGTTGTTTGAAGTATTCCTGGTGAGTAGTTCTCTTCAAAGTACTGCTAAGTTTAGAGGCAGGAATCATAAATTGATGTGACTCCTCTGCTAGGTCTGGTGGATTCACAGTGGCTGAGGGAGGACTGTGTTAAAATAAAGAACAGGGAGTACCATTCACTGTACCCTCAGTGGTCCAGGAAGGACAAAGGGACCATCCCATGTGACCCAGGTTTGCCATCCTCACCGTGTAGGGAAGGCTAGCAGGTCATCTGTCTTGCTCATGAAATCCAGGTTTGTCAATAAGATGACCTTCTTGAAAGCCTTGAAAAGCTTCTGACGGTGTCCCTCTCTGTCCCATGTTGCTCAGGCTGGGTCTGACGGTGTCCATCTCTGTCCCATGTTGCTCAGGCTGGGTGAGTCAGTTTGTTTAACATATTTGACCTGCTGATCTTGTTCAGCAGAGCACTTTGGTTTCAAAGAGTAGTTCAAGCCGTTAAGCAAGGGCCAGAACTGTTTTCCTACTCAGATGAAATACTTCATCCAGAAATAATGGTCACTTCAGTTTTGTTAGCATCTGTGTTAAGTAGAGCATTCAGCACATCACATGATGAAAGCTAAAAATCTTCATGTAGTAATAAAGTGTTATATCTGGAAGACTGGGCCATGAATGTATGTCCGTACCTATATATGTGTTCTGAGATCTTTTTTCATCCTTAAAATTGATACAAAAACTCAAAACATAATTGCAACAATTCAAAGTATAAGAAAGAGCTTTGACTTTGTTTTTTTTCTTTCTTTCTTTTTTTTTTTTTTAAAGAGCTTTGACTTTGAATGACTGTGGGCAGTCCAGTGGGAGTCCAGGTCCACAGGACATTAGAGTCACCTAAAGAGCTTTTGAAAAGCATATCCATATCTAGGTGCCGCGCCTGGCTAGCTGAATCAGAGCCTTTGGGAATGGGACCGGCCCTGGTTAAACATCGTGACCTTACTGAGAGGCCTGCTTTGAGAGCCCCTTCTCCAGCAGATCTGTCTTTTGCTTTCTTCCCATCATCCACTGCTGTGAAATCTCCCAGTCCTGCTTCTTAATCCCCCTCCCTCCCTGCTTTTCCCTGGCACCCGGGCTTCACTGGGACACACCCACTCTGCTTCCTGCCTCTGTGCTTGTACACTCCTTTCTCTGCCTCCAGTGCGCTTCCCTGCCTCTTACCATTCTGGTTCGCTGGATAGGACAGTCAGCTTGAGCCTCCTCCGCTGGCCACAGCTCCCCTTCCTGCCCAGGACAGAGGCAGGCATCCTGCCCTGCCATCCCCACGGCTGCTGAACTTGGGGGGGCCCCTCTTCACATGTGCCGCCTCTCCTGGCTCCCTAGATGTTCAAAAAGTGTTTGCTAATGAGCAGGTGCTGTGGGAATAATAGCTGCCTTCCCTTCTGAGATTCTGAGCCCCATTAAAATGCTTGTAAACTAGAAAGCATTTTGCAAATAGAAAGTGATTTAAATGACTTTCTAAGTGACACTGATTTAAATTATTTTCAAATGATGGCTTTTAAATGACAGCACACGAATGCCCATTTGTCGCCTTCCTGAGGGCCTGGGTGCTTTATTTATTATTTAGAGAAGCGTCTGTCCGCCCTGCAGGTCAGAGCAGGGGCTGCAAAGGCTGGAGGGGTGCAGAGTAGCCCTGCACATGGTCAGCTGCAAAGTGCAGCCCACCTAATCAGTTGGAGCTAATTAGATGATGTGTTTGCCTTGGGCAGCGACTCCACAGGCCCAAACCTTGTCCAAATAACTGAGCCGGCCATGAACTTTTATTATGTGGACTTATATCTCTCCAAAGCCATCTGTGCGCCTGGTATTGTGAAGCAATTATGCTGCAGGTGTGCAACAGAGATGAAGCAATGGCTTAATTATTTGGCGAAACAGCAGGCATCTTGGACTTGAGGCTGGCTTTGCATACTTCCCAGGCTTGGTTCATGCCATTTTGTTCTTTGGAATCTTAACACAACCTCAAGAGAGAGAATTATTGCCGCTGCAGTCAGCTGTATACAGGAATTTCAAAATGTCAACCCGCTCTATTTTTAAACCAAGTCATAAGAAGGTCTGCTTGAGTCTGTTTCTGCTATGGAGAGGGAGGGGGTTTGGGTGGGCATGGGAATTTGTGAGCTGTCTGAAATACAAGGAAAATTGGGTGCATGTGTGTACTTGGGGATTTTCAAACGGTTCTGTGCTCTCACAGGGATGAGAATGTATTTCAAGTGTCATTTTAGATATATCAAAGATGGCCAGTCATCTCTAGGAATCAAAGACAGATCTCGAATGAGGTTTTTTATATCATGTTATATATCCTAGCAGTAGATCACTATCATAATCAATTTCTGTATTAATCCATGTTCTTTGTATCTTGTTTGCCAGCGTCCTTTGCATTTACATTTTGACCTTGACATTTCTAATGAGCAGAGAGGTAGAAAATAAAATGAACCACAAAGCAGGATGTCAAGAAAAGACCCAGAATTTCCTCCAGAAGCTGTGGAAGCGTGCCAGGAATGCTCCCCAGCTTTGGAGCACCTCTCTTACACTGGGAATTTTGTCTTACACTGGGAATTTTTGTGTATGTTCCTTTACACACAGGCGCACGCACACACACCAGAGAGAGAGAGAGAGAGAGAGAGAGAGTTTTCTCTTGCCGTAATGGAAATTGAACCCAGGGCCTTTGTGCTAAGCTACAACCCCAGTACCTACAACTCCTGTATTTTTTATTTTGAGACAGGGTCTCTCTAGGCCACTAAGTAAACAGGCTAGGCTTGAATTCGCGATCCTTGCTCCTCAGCCTCGCAGAGTTCTGGGATCGTAGCATGTGCCACCACACCCTACCCTGTAGCATCATTTTTAAGGAAGCGATTTTTCCAAGGAAAAATGAAAGCATTGTGTCCCTTGTTTGAACCTCTTGCCTGTGTTCCACACACCTCCACGTGACAGTGCCTGTCGAGAAAAGTGGGGACTGATTGCAAGGCCCTGTGCTTGCACAAAGAGGGGCTCGGCAAACATTTGTCTGAATTCCCTGACTCACACAGAAAACACGATTTGCAAAATGGTAGCATTAACCTCTTCAGGAACTGTACTTCGTGTTTCTTCTCTTCCTGTCCTCAGCTTGTGTGCAAGATTTTGTGAGGATTCAACCATCAGTTTAATTCTTTATATCTTACCTTGGTTTTCATTTATTTTGGGTTTGCTCTGCCTGCTGTTGCCTGGACTATAGTAAAGTATTTGTTTTGCTTTGTATCAGTGTGTTTACACGATTGGCCTTTCACACAGAGTTGTTACTTCATCACGTATTCACTGATGTTCTGATCCTGGGACCTACACACCATATGGAGGAGTTAGACACAGTCCTTGACCCTCGAGGAGCTGGAACACAATAAAAGAGCCCTTTGTCTTTGCGGCCTGTGGGCTGGCTAACAACCTAGATGAGTCACACCTACCCATGATGAATGCGTAGTGTGTTTCTTGCAGTAAGACGGAAATGCAAAGTAACTAAGTAGCCAGCAAGCATTGGGAATCTATTTGGTGCTGTGTGAAAGCCATGTGTGTATATGAGGGCTTCAGACTTTGTGCTGAGTGGAACCACTAAGTCAGAAGCCGCGCGGTTGCCCAGTGCAGGCACCTGCTATGAGAGCCACCAAGAGGAGGAGGGATGGGTGGAGAAGGATGGTTTCAAAGACTTGCAGGGAGGCGGCCCCAGGGGCCACCGCCCCACAGTGCACAACTTCAGAAAAAAACTCACTGATTTAAATTTTGGCTAAGAAAATAACTTAAAAAAAAAAAAAGTTGAGCCACCCAAATTTAAAAAGAAAAGGAAAAATTGAGCATGCAGAAGTGGCCCTCGTGATGAATATTTGGTGTCTGTTTTCTCTGTGTAGGATGCCCTGTCAATACTGCCCTGTGCCGAGTCCAGCCTTTTCTTTTCCTCCCTCTCTTCACCATCTCCGCCTTGCCCTGAGAACAGTCTGACCATGAAGACACATGAAAGCATGCTCTCTGGCTGGACCTGTGTGAAGGATGGAGCCTGGGAGGGAGGGACATGAAAATGCAGGGGCTGCCGATTGAAGTGAGGACTTCTTCATGGTGCATTCAAATCATTTCTTTCCTGGCCTATTCTATAGAAGACTCACCAGCCACAAGCACCACAGTTAGACTTCTGGGTGGCAGCATAATTGCTAAAGAAGGAAAAAATGTTTTTAAAAGATGCAGCCGGGCCCAAAAGAACTCCATGAAAGTCTTAACTTTAATAGTGGAGTCAGAAACCTGAACTCATAAATTACACAAATATGGCCCAGAACTGAGTTCCTTCCTGTGATGGTTAGGGTTCTCTAGAGGAACAGAACCAGGAGAACGAATGCACAGTGACAGAAGGGGATTTGTTAGACAGGATTACGGGATCAGAGGCGGGAGAGTCCATAGAGGCCGGCTGCGCACTGCAGAGCTGGGGGTTCCAGGTAGCTGCTTAGCCCAAGAGGCTGGAAGCCACAGAACAGTGGGAACACAGAATGCAGCTCCTGCCTGAAGCTGAAGGCCTTGTTGCTCCCTGCAGAGTCAGCGTTGTGAGTCTGCGTCCACAGGCTGAAGACACAGGCGTCTGATGTCCACAAGCAACTGCAGCAGCAAAATGAAGCTTGCAAGTACAGAGCGACTTCCTCCTCTGTGTGGACCAGAGCGTTTCTTTGGCCCATCCAAGCCTATTCTGTGATGCTTCCTCTCTGTTTGTTGGCCAGCCTGCCAGCCAGTCATCTCTAGGAGCCCCACCCACCCACCAAGAAATGAGCTTTATTACTTTCCTGGGAGTCTCTGCACCCAGCCAAGTTGACAGTCAAGATGAACTGTCACTGTTGGACATGGTGGCATATGTCTATAGTCCCAGCACCTGGGAGCCTGAAATAGGAGGCCAGCCTGGATACTGAGACCCTGTCTCAAAAAAGAAAAAAAAAAAAAAAAAAACCTAATTATCACACTTCTTTTCTTCTTCCTTTCCTACTTTTGGCCACAGCTGGTCTTGGGCTACCAGGAGGTGGCGGGGTAGCGTGAGAAGCAGTGTGTCCTTGCTGTCAGACTGGGTCAGTTTTGGGTGGTGTGGGTGACTTCAGGCTTTGCCCTAACTTGCTTGGTAGCTCCCGGCAACCTTTGCTTAGGACTGTGGGCCACCATCAGATGTGTGGACCCCACTTTTCTCCAGACATGGTTGTAGGAATCCACACCCCACCACTGTCTTATTTTTTGTGGACTCTTCTTCAGTGGTAGTAGAGAAATGGGTAGATGTTTTGAGACCCTCTTGGGCTAATGCCTAGCATGTATGTGTGTCAAATGCTGTTTGCACAGGTTGACTTCTGGGAAAATTTATATTCTGTGATATTGTAGTTACAAATGCATGTGAATAAATAAATAAACAACAAAAACATTCACTTCTTGTGGCAAGTTGAGTACTGCTGTGTGCTTTCATGTTTACAGTACATCCTGTAAACATAATAAAGTTTTATATTCTACAGTGCTTCTTGCTCTGAGGCTCTGGGGAACCTTTGTCTTTACAGCTGGAGAGGAGCAACCCTTTCCTACAGCACTCCCTACCCCTGTACTTTTTTCTGAAAAAAAAAGAAAAGAGAAAGAACAGCACCGTTGATACTATTTGCTCTGCTGTAAAATGGCTTCAGACATATACAATGCTCCTAATAAGCACTTATTTCTTTGAAATAGTCCAAAAGTGTTAGTCAGGTTGGGTGTTGTGGCATCTCCTTTCTGTGCTGTCACCCACTGGGGCTCAGTGACCTCAGTCAGTCCTTTAAGGGACTCTGTTAATCCATCTTCAGTGACAGGGCCTTGGCCTAGATGACTTTCATGGCTCTCTGGTTGGTCCGCAGTGGAGGGTCGTTTGGTCACTGAGGGGACACTGGGTAATGTCTGGAAACAGTTTTGGTTGTCTTAATGGCATCTAGTTGGTAGAGGTTAGGGATGCTGCTGCCTTCCTACAACACACAGGACAGGCCCAGCATAAAAATATCACCCACCCTGCCAGCAGTGTAGAGATGGCACCGAACTCCATTCGGGAGAATCCTGGAGTGATGATGGCCGCCTCCCAGTTGCCTCTCTGTACCTCACTTTCAGCTGGACTTGGTAGGTTTTCTCTGTTCCATGTGTTACTTTCCGTGTCCATTTACCAGAAAGTTCACCAGCTGAAGAGACGCAGGGTCAGCTAGGACAGCATAAAGGACACAGCTGCTATTGTGTGAGGTTGTGGCAATTCCAGAAGCCCAAAGAGACCTCTCACAAGGAGGTGGCAGCTTTCTAAGCCCTGATTCTAAGCCTTGTGTGTGGCTCTTTCTCTTCTCTCCTCTAGAGTTTTCCTGGCAGTCACTTAGAAGTTGCCGTTTGTTTACTTTTCCATATTTTGGGCATGTTTTTCTACATTCCTGGGACTCGGATCCCTTAAAGGTTTAGGGTTTTTTAGATGCTACTGTATCATTTAATATTCCTAGGGGTGAGTGCTTGGAGAAGTGGCATTGGGACAGAACCAATTAAGGTTACTGTGGTTGGTATAAACCTTTTGGGAAGGAAACAAACCAAGAAATGATGGTGCATTGAAAGCACACAGCAGTACTCAACTTGCCACAAGAAGTGAATGTTTTTGTTGTTTATTTATTTAAGCGCACATATTTCTGGCATATGGGTTGCAGCTCTTTACAAAACAGCAACTGAGAACTGTCCTCTGAACACAAGGCAGAGCAGGAGGGGGAAGGTTGCCTGGAGCAACCTCATTAATAAGGGTGTCCGGATTTCACAAACAAAACAGATCAACTGGGCTGGAGCCATTAAAACTCACAAACGTCCTTCCCCCCAAGGAAACTGGATTCCTTTTAAGGAAGATGTATTACAGATTTGTCTTGCTTTTGATCCCTACAGGGGCCTCCTGTGCATCCCTCCTTGACCCTCCTGCAGAGGGGAAGGAAGCTGGAGCACACTCGCCCAGCCTTGGGTTCAGCTGCCACATTGTGGCAGAGCAACAGAGGCTGCCCCGTTAGCTGTCACTGTCCTCATGGATGGAAAGCCACGAGACAAAATCCCAGAATATCAGGGCAAGTGCATGTAAAGAAATTTATTTCTACTGATGTTTTATATACAGTGTAATCAAAAAATTACAATAAATGTTTACGGTTTTTTAAAAAATGCATTGCAGGAAAAGACACACTGTCATTAATGTCCCACCCAAATACTCCATCTTACTTTGAACACACTCATCCTATCGCCTGGCCACTTTCTGAAGTAGTTCTGGAAGTCCTCTTTCATGAATGTTGTTAGCAGTGCTGAGGCTACCTCGATGTCTTGAACTGATGCAAAACATTTACCTTTCTTGAACGTTTTGACTTTGGGGAGGAGCTGGAGGTCACACAGTGCCAGATCCAATGGATAAGACGGACAGGGATACACCCTGATATTTTTATGAGCCTGCTTTTGCATTGGGTGGCGCTCAGCAGCAGCAGTAGCAGCAGCAGCAGCAGCAGCGTTTATCATATTTGTGGTCACACCTTGTGAAGACATTCAGGAAAGAGGACTTTCAGAACTGCTTCAGACAGTGCCACAAAAAATGGGATAAGTATGTCCAAAGTGCAAGAGAGAATACCTTGAGGGGGATTGAAACAGTCACTGTGTATTTCCATCACCCTTTCTACACTGTCCAGGGGACCAAAGTATGCTTGAGGACAAGGTAAACGGAGAGCAAAAGGGACTTCTTAAGGTCCTGTTAGGGTGAAAACAGGGGCCAGTAGTTGCCACTCTGGGGTCGCATTTCTCCCTGCTGGGCGAGTGAGGGATTGGTTCGGCAGTGTCCCCTGGCACTGGAGTGAGCCCGGTGCAGCCCTACTGTGCAGCTGTGGTGCTTTGTGAGTGACAGAAGCCCATTTGGGACAGTGGAGAGCAGGTGGTGTCACCCAGGCCCCAGGGTAGGAAGTTTCTGAGCTGGGAGAACCAGGTCGGGGCTGTGGTGGTGCCTGGGGGGCCCTGGTGGAGATTTTAGGGTTTGGAGAGGACCCAGGATCGTTGCTCGTGGAGGGAATATCTATCAGTAACACTGACCTTGGCCAGCTCACTCAGTACACATGAGCCTCAGACACGCTATGGCAAATGAAGGAAGCCAGAGTGAAAGAAAGGGTTGCCTGTTGTGTGACTGCTCTTGTCAAGTGAAAAAAGTCTGAGACGTGTAGTGGTGAAGGCAGGAAGCAGGCCATACCCAGGTGTCAGACAGGAGTTGACTGCACAGTGGCTCTGGGGTGGTGGAAATGTTTTATAATGGGATTATTTGTGAATGATCGTACAACCCCATAGATCCCCTCCACCATCATTGAGCCACTTGCAGTGGTTGAATTTGATAGAATGCAAATTCCATTTCCATAAAATGGTTGAATTCTGCTTTGATTAGATTTTGATAGGGGCTTGCGGAGAGTGTTTAGGAACCTACAGAGAGATTTACTGGGTGATCAGAAGGTACGCTTTCTGCTTTGGGGACCGTAGATATGCGTGGTGCTCTAGGGGCTTTGTAACCCAAGCCCTCTCCTGAACTTCCTCCCTTAGGTCTGGTGAGCTGACATTGTAGGATCCTCATTTTCAGCTGCTGAACTGCTTCAGAGAGGAGACACAGTTTATATGGACAGGGTATAGATTCATAGATACAGGAAAGCCTTACAAATTGGGACATTTGAGTTTAGTCCAAGTTAGTAAAATGATCGTATAATCCTCTAATCTCCGTGTTGGAAAGAACTTTAAAGGTTACACATGGCAAGGCGGATACTAGAAGAATAGCAGGCAACTGGGAGATTCAAAACTGCACCGTAGTTGATCACTTCATTGAAAGACTTGAAAGTTAATTTATGCCCCTCTGACTAAAAAGACCTATTTATTCATCAGAGTTCACTTGTTCTTTGACCCTAGGGGTGGTCTGAATTTAATTGAGAGTGTCTTTTTCCTCTTGTGTTTAAAAAGCTCTATACCCAATGGTCCTTCTCCTTGTTTATTTTGGAAAGTGCTGAGTTATTAGCAAGGCTGCAGAAGATCCATCCAGGCCCCACGAAAACAAGCTCTGCTCTGCTGCCCTAGCTCCTCGGGTAGAACCTAGAGTCATCTTGGTGTACAATATGGATGGGTTTTTGTAGCTGCTTAATCGGAGCAGCTTTACCCATGCTCACCCTGTGTTTTTCTTCATGACTTTTATCATCTAAAAAGCAGGGTGGGCAGAGTCATTATTTTTAACTGGTTTATACGGTTTTGCCAAGTGTCTGAAGCAGTTCATGGTTTCAGTCAACAATCATCAACAAACATGCACTTTGTGCATTGAGATGGGGATGAGGCAGCTGAGGATGAGGCTGGGGATGAGGCAGCTGGTGAGTGGGAGGGGCCTGAGCCCAGAGACCCTGAACCCAAGAAAGCACCGCCCAGCCGCAGTAAAGGTGATGCTTTTAAATGGTGTCAGTGTCACACACTAAAGCAATGAACTGCAGAATGGTCTGTGACACTGGTATTTCTCTCCCAAGTCTGGAGGCCCTATTTATCTCTCCCTGACGGTCTTCAAGTACTAAAAAGTCCTGACCTCATCTGGTCTGGCCATAAATCCCTGCATAGCAGGTTAGAGTACTGTCTTGTCAACCAGCCAGTTGGAACTTGGTGTTCATACCCTTCAGCCTAACCTTCCAGTGCGCGAGGCGGAGTACGTCCCCACGAGGCGGCCTACGCTGGGAGGGATGTCCTCCGCCTCTTTGAACAGCCCTTTGGACCTGGTTGTGGTCTGTAGACTGCGTGCAGAGTACCGAAATATTAAGCATAACCATGATGCTTTTAACTAGAAAGAGGACAGTCACAGCTCATTGTTACTTGTAGTTAAAAGATGCCAGGTGCCCAGTAAGAGTTTAAAAACATGTTTGTTTGTTATTTGTTTGCAGTATTGAGGACTGAACCCTTGGTCTTCACACCGAGGTACATCCTCAATCCTCTTTAAAATTTTTTAAAATTTCGAGACAGAGTCTCAATAAGTTGCCCAAGCTAGGCTTGACCTTGTGATCCTCCTGCCTCAGCGTCCCAGAGTGCTGGAATTACAGGCCTGAGCTAATGTGTCTTTTCCCCCACTAGGAAAAAATTTTGTTTACCTGTTAATCACAACTTGTATTTACAGGGGAGAATGTAACCCTCACGTTACCCTATTTGGATAATGTCCTACATTTGAACCAGGTTGAAGTACTTTTTCCTCTGCACCATGAAATGTCTCGGAGAATTTCTTTACTGTGTAGTTTTCTGCCAGCCTGCCTTCCTTGGGGCTTTTTATCACTTTCATTGCAATGTGCTTTCTCACTTCTGCCTGCAAGTCCACCTTCAATACATTTCTACATGTCAAGTCTCTCAAACATCTTGGAGCATTGTCCTGTCTGCTATTTCTTCTCCAATCTCTGTCTAATGCAAACCCATCACTGCTTTCTACATCTTCGCTGCATCTTATCTTTGCTGGCCAGGTCCTCTTCTCATTGCCCTTTCTAGTCAGATGTGATGTGGGTGCATCGCTGGAAGACAGGGCGGCAACACCCCTACCCTTTCCGAAAACTGCATGGGACCAGACAGGAAATGGCAGTGACCCTTTATTGGTAGGCAATGACCGAAGCATCGTGATTGGTCACTGATAGCACGCACCGACGTGCACCTGTGTTTTCCAGAGTGCTTTTCCTGCCGAGTGTATGTTGCATGTTTCCTCTTGTCTGGGTCTGACTCTCGCACTTTGTTTAGATCTTTTATAGTTTCTAATTGGGAATGAGGAGCCCTTGCTGGACTCCTTTATATTTTCGTGTTTTGCCTTCCGTATTGCCTTACCCTCTGCCAGGTTCTCACAGCCATGTTTGACAATGGTGTCCCTTGGGAGAACACCTCTTGCTGCCCTTTCATTGCTGGCCGGATGCAGTTGGAATGAGCTGGGGGCCACACGAGGTCATCTGCAGTCTGACACCCGCCCAGCTGCCTGCCTTAATTTCCCCCTTGGTTTTCACCTTGTGGGTTGTTTTGAGGGTGGGCTCTGCAGTCCTCACCCCCAGGCTTGGTCCACATCGGCCTTGGTCTGGCCTGCCCTCCTCTTGGCCCTCCGCAGACTGGTCTCAAATATCCTGGGCTCTGAAACCCACAGAGTTCATCATAGTCCACTTCTCTGTTCCTGGGCCGAGCACACATCATGTTTTGCTTTGTTTACAGGGCTTTTCCTGGACAATTGTGTCAGGATCCTTGGGACAACGACTGTCCTACTTGGGTTTGTCATGCAGTAGATAGTAAATATTTATTCAGTGAATGACTTCCAAGGTCACCCTGCTTCTTGTGCTCTTTGTGGGGATGTGTGACAGTTGAGTGACCACCCAGGGCGTCTTTTGTTGATCTCATAGTTGAGAGCTGTGACTTGAGGAGGCTTGCAGATGTGGTGTCCTCCAGGCTGTGTGTCAGGTGAGCCACCAAGGGAGAGTGACCCACAGAGGTGGGTGACAGGGCTTAAGGATAGCGTCGTGGTCCAGCACAGCCGCCTCTGGTCACATGGTCCTGCGGAGCGCTTGATGTGTGTCCCTTCAGATTCAGACGCGCTGGAAGTGTCAGAGAGAGATGCTTGATTTCATATACATAGAGCCACGCCATAAGGAGTGTAAGAATCTCAATTTTTCACACCAGTGTTATAAATATTTGTAGTTTTATAATCATTTAAAGTATTAATTTAGTATATTAGAATGGTAGTATTTGGGCAATATTGAATTAAATGGAATACGTTGATAAAATTAGTTTCAATCTTTCCCCCTCCCCATTTTTACTCTTTAAAATATGGCTAATAGAAAAGTTTTTATTACGTTCGTAGCTCATAATGTATTTCTTTTGGCTAGATTTGGGATAGAGAAGCTACAGGAAGCAAAAGATTCTGGAGGAACGTGAGGGCGAATGCTTTTAAGAAATGGGAAGAGGGGCCAGCGATGTAACTCAATGGCATAAGCGCCTGCCTGCCTGGCAAGCCCAAGGCCCTGAGTTTGATTCCGGTACCATAAGAAAAAAAAAGAAAAAAGAAAGAAAGAAGCAGAAGAAGGAGGAGGAGGAAGAGAAGAAGAAATGGGAAGAAATAAGGAAAAGGCTGCCATATTGGCAGAGCAAGGAAAAGCAAACGCACAATTAATTAAAGGGAAAGCAGCAAGCATCATGGGACATTGATGGAGCAGGTTGGTGAAAGTCAGCCTGGGTCTGTAACCTTGCCTGGAATGACCAACTTAAAACAATGAATGAAAACCCGCATTTTCCTCCCTTATATGAAACCAGTGCTGTGTGTTACAGCATAGAGAATAAAGCAAACACAAAAGAAGAAAACATATTCATCACCCCTAGGTCTAATCCTCTGGAAAAAATCCGCTTACATCTTGGGCCCTCACCCTTGTTCTGATCTTTTTTGTGTACGTGTATGTTATGTGTTTATGTATAACTTCGACCCCAATGGGGCTATCCTTGGATTCTGCTTTTTTTGTTTCACTTAATAGACAAAATATTTCTCCATTATGGGTGTAAATGTAGGATACCCACTGATGGACGCAAAAGAAGAAAGCTGGTGACTGAATCTTACTTTCGAAGTATAGCCATGTGGCGCCCTGTCCCAGGCATCACTTACAGGCGTAGGTCTGGGTCTGTGGTCCCCATGAATTGCCCTGGTACTGACATTTCTAGAAGCTAAAGCTCTTCCTCCCTCCCAGGGCTGCAGCTGTGGACAGGAATGAATCTGAACACCAGGGATGAGGCACTCAGAAAGGCGAGGCAGACCTGGCCGCCACGACACACGGCCATGCGCCTGTCCACACGTGGCTGCCTTAAAATGGCCTAGAGCATATGATAGTAAGGAATTTGGAACTAAGACTTTTTAAAAATTAATTATACTATTTACTACTTAATTTGCTTTTACTAATTTGCTGTTTTACTAAGTTACTATTCTTACTAAAGTTTGTGAATCCACCGAGTGTGCAGCAGAGGTTCTTGGTAGAGGCCAATGTCAGTTCCAGGGCTGAGATCTTCGTGTAGACTCTTAGCCCCTGGAAACCGTGCTCCTGACAGTGTCTGGAATTGGCCCAGCTGCTTGGCCAGGGATGGGTGAAGTGGGCCACAACATGGATTCGTTTCAAATAGTAACTTTTATCTCCCAAGATCCGGTATTTTTTTCAGTGCATCCTCATTGCCTATGGAGTTTTCATGGTGTGTGATTTAAATTTCCTATTTGAAAAGAATCCCAGTGCCGCACTGCCCATCCACTGCTCTGTAGAGGCCGTGGGCTCCCTGGAGGGGCTGTCGCAGGACATGGCCTGGCATGGCATTCCCAGGAATCTGGGGATGGGAATGGACTTCGTCTTGGAAGTGGCATTGTCCTCATGTCACCAATGAGGACGCTGAATCTTGACAGGTCAGCTCTGTGTCACAGTCGGTGGCCAAGGAGCAGATGAGCGAGATTTAGCATCAGTTTCTGTCCCAAAAGGAACACGATTGCCCAGGTATCGGCAGATCCGTGACCTCTGCTCCCACCCAGTCCCCACTTTGCACTAAGACAACATAGCCTTTTCAGTATTTGCATTTTATTTGTGACAAGCACTCTTAGTCTTTTCCTGCCAAGAGCAAGGAAAATTGGCTAATGGCGAGTCAGATATAGGAAAGTGTGCATGTTAATGAAGCATGTTCATTGCAACTTCATGGTTGACCTTCGTTTTTAAAATCTCCTCTTTCTAAGCTGGGCACAGGTAGGTAAGCCAGTACTCGGGAGGCTGAGGCCACTCTGGGCTACATAGTGAGTTCAATTCCAGCCTGAACTACCTAGTGAAACGCTTAGCTCAAAACAAAACAGAACAAAACAAAACAAAACAAAACAGCTTCTCTTTCTAGAGAAATGTTAAAGTGAGAACCTTTGGCATTCTAGAGAGAACTTCTGCTTTCCTAAACTGACTTTGATGTGCAGGACTGGCCTGCTGTAATGCTGGTTTTTCCCACTTGCAAACAAACCATTGTGTTTTATTTTGTTTCTCTTGGTTATTTGAAACAGAGTCTCACTGTTTAGTTTAGGCTGACCTTGAAACTCACAGTGATCCTCTTGCTTCGGCCTCCTGAGTGCTGGGATTCTAGGCATGTGCCACCATGCCTACCCTCACCAGTGTTTTTAAAATGTCCATTGCTCAGCGACTCAGGTTCACACTTGCTGTCTGGTTTGGGAAGTTTTGAGATGGAGAAGAAGGAGATTTCTGCTAACATTTTAGCTTTCATGTTGATGATACGGAGAGGAATTATGGTAAGCTCATTTTCATTTGCAAAGAAGTTCACATGACTCAGTGGAGTAACTATGCACCCATCTGGGACAGGGTTGTTTTGTAAACAGAGGAGGCTTTGGAAGATGAGGACATTATGTATAAGAAAAAATTTTGCAAAGCAAAACATGCAGCTGGTGCACAAGAGCAAGTGTTGTTCTGGCGTTAGCCTGAGGGGGCCTGAGTCAGGCTCCTCCCACTGCTGCAAGCCATCACCATTTCCTTGTGACGCCTAAAGCTCCCCTCTCTCCTCTGCACAAAAGATTTGGCTTCGTGTGGTCATGAATTTGATCCCTGGTACCAAAAAAAAAAAAAAAAAAAACATTTGGCTTTGTCCTGCCAGTCCTTTAGCATGAATCGAGGGTTTCTCTGAGCAAGAGGAAAGCATCCCCGAGAAAAAGAAACAGCGCCAGGAAAATGTAAGACTTATCCACACTGCTGCTGGGCCTGCTCGTCCCTTACCAGAGCTCCTACAGTATTTCACTTTCAATAAAGAAGAAGAGACTGCTTTGAAAGGGACTTGGGATGGGGGTCCCTGCCTGGCTCATTCTTTGCTTTGCAAGTTGTCCAGCCTGGAGTTCCCGCTGCCTGGTGCACAAAGCACTGACTTGGGTCTAAACATGGTGTGTTCAGCAGGATGCGTGTGGGCAGGCAGGTAGCCCTGGGGTTGAGCTCTAGTTCTGGCCTCCCACAGGGAACATGGAACCAGTTGTGTGAGTAACCCTTGTCTATGGGAAAGGAAAAGGAACATACATTGCCAAGAGCCTACTGTACACTTGGTACTCTATCTGCTGGGCAGAGATGTATAATAATCAAATTATTTTACTTAATCTTTAATAGCACTTTAAAACTACTGATTTTTAACCAGGCTTGTGGTACACTGCTGTGATCCCATTACCCAGGAGGGAAGCAGAGAGGAGAATTGGTATGAATTCAAGGCCGACCTAGGCAACATTGTGAGTTCAACGCCAGCCTAAACTACATAGCGAGACCTGTCTCAAAAAACAATTACATAACAAATAAGCAAAAACACTGTGGTTTTTAGCCCAATGCTTAGAAGTCACCTGACAATAATTAATTTTTCACTGATTAATATCTACTTCGTAGGGTGCTAACGGCGAGGGAGTTATATGTACAAAGGGCCCAGTACAATCCACAGTACTCAATGGTCGATTACTAAATGCTAGTTTCTTTTTATTCTTCCATGGACAAATTTAAGACCATAAATAATGAAGGGAGAGCATTGGCTAAATGGTATTAGGCTCTCTGAAGCATGGTTGATTGCCCGATTTTAGAACATGCTCAGAAAGGAAGGAGGCCGGGGTGTGGTGGAGTCTGCAGTTGGACCTGACAGACGAATTTGCTCAATGGAGTCTGCCAGGCCCTCTTTCCAGGGCAGTCAGTTCTTATGCATAATGCAGCACCTGCACACCCAGGGTGGCCTTTCCTGGGCGCCTTTCCCGGGGTGCCTCTGAGGAGGAAGTGTGGTTTTAAGGGAGGAGCTGATGGTTTTTACATGCTGTGTGGACTCTCATTGTGAGGAGGAGCTTTTTCTTTTCCTGGAGATTCAGATCCCAAACTGCAAATGGTTCAAAAACTCCAGGCAACCTGGGGGAGCAGAGAAATGGGCCCCCCCAAAGCAAGGCAGAGGGGTCAGGCAGCAGATGGCCAAAGAAGGAACACTGCTGGGTGCCAACCATGGCACTGCAGACCCCATCAGATGGGTGCTCTGTGATCTTGAGCCACAAATGAAGGCCAGAGTGTTCTAAGCAAAGATGGTCTGTTAATACAGGTGGCGCAGGGGCAGTGCTTACCTGCACAACTCAGGTGACCTCTGCACACTCCAGGAGCGTAAGGGGACAAATGGGAGGCTGAAGGCCTTATGTGAAAGGACTACAGTGTACTTCACAACCTCAGGGCATTGTTGTGAAGACCAAGATGCTGGACAGCCCTAATGCGATGGTTGTGACATGCATCCACACTGCACATCTCTTCCCTTTTCCTTCCCTCCCCTCATGGAGCAGGGAGGCCTCAGGTTAACTATGAGTCGCTACAGTTAGGAAAACTCACAGTGGTTTCTGAGTTTCTGAGCAATCAGAGTAAGAAACATCAAGCTGATTTCGGTTTCGAGCCTGAGTCATAATTATGATCCTAAATTACGGCGGCTTGCAGAGCTTTACATTTTCAGCGTGTGATTGTCACTAATAACTTTTTGTTAGCATTCCAGCAATGCGTTTAATATTAATCATCTTAAATATTCTCAGCTATGCAGACCTATTCCCTCCCACGGATAGTATAGGCAAGGCTTTCCAACTACAAAATGAGCACACTGCCTTACAGGACGGGCCTGGAGAATGTGGAGGCGTCTGTAAAGTTAGACAGCTTTGACTCTCAGGGCTGTCACTGAGTTCCTGTTGGTGTCAGATTTGACTGGAGGCGCTTTTCTCATTCAAGGTGTCTATCAACCATCTCTGGAAGGTGCTAGGCTGTTCGACATAATTTTGATTTCAATAAAAGGTGCCCTGTGGCTGGGTGAGTGGGAAGGTGGACTGTGGTCCCCTGTCACCTGCTTGAGATGTGTAGCCTGGCCAGGGGTCTGGGCCACATGCAGCTCCCCCCCTCCAACTCATGCCATGTGTTTCTATGAATCCAACTCTACTTGGCCTTTGGACCCAAGATGAGAGAATCTTGTGTTCCCTCCTTAAGGACCATGCCTGGGACTCTGCTATCCTGCAGTGGGCCCAGTCTGTAAACTAGGGCTCTCTGGAGAAGTGGAATCAATAGAAATATATGTATCTCTACCCAACGGGGTTTACTAGTGAGGCTCACAGGGTCAGAGGCAGGACAGTCCATAGTGGCCACGTGTGTGTGCTAGAAGAGCCAGGAGCTGCTCAGCCCAAGATGGGAGCCACACACACACGCACACAGAGTGAATGAGCAGTGTCAGTGGCGACTTTGGGTCCTTCAAGCCAGCCCCGCCCCCTCCTGCTGATTCTCCCACCAGGGCACCATACAGGTCAGTGCCCTGCCCATTCAGGAACACAGCTGACACTCCATGTATAACCAGCAGATGCCAACAGACCACACTGCTGGCCTGTTTATACTGTTACCCAAAGATGGTAACACAAGAAGATTGAGCTGAAATGGGCCTTGTCCCCTTAAGGTGCAGGTCCAGGTGGCCACAGATGCAACATCACCAGAGATGAAATTAGACCTGACATTTGAGTGGGGCTGATTGAGTAGGCTCATTGTAAAGAATTAACTGCTTGGAAGTAGCCGGTTGGAACGCAAATAGGTATGTTCTTTGCATCCCGTGTTTGTTACATGTTCTTGGTAGATTAATACACTTGGGAAAGAAAAGCCTATACAACTGGTTCTAAAATTACTCCTAGCATCAGAGGTTTTGCAGCAGAATCTCTGGGTAAATGCAGGGCTTTGTCTCAGCAAGCAAGTAACTCCATGCCCAGCCTGGGTCTGCTTCCAGCCATGCCCAGTGCAGGGTCTCAGTGTACCTTGCCCCTCTGTTCTTACTGTTTTCTTCCTGGAAGGGTGGTAGTGTTTGTAGTAGTATTTTTATCCATACCCCTATAGGGAATTGAACCCAGGGACTTCGCACCGAGCTATACCTCATTCGCTCGCTCACTTACTCACTCATCCATTCACTGTTTTGAGGTAAGGTCTTACTGAGTCACTCAGGCTAGCACTGAACATGCAAACTTTCTGCCTCAGCTTCCCAAGCCACTGGGATTACAGATGAGTACTACCACACCCGGCACGTTATTTTTAAACTGACAATCAAAACTGCATATATGGTAGGTTATTGTTTGAACCAAAAAAAATTGCTGCTTCTAGAAGAACAGAGCTTTTAAGCAGGAAGCCCAGTTTTGAATGGCTTCCTCCATTGTTGGAACTGGAGGCATTCATTCTATAAATGTATGTAGGATACAAATTGTTCTTAGACAAAACTCCTCTTCCTTATATCCTCAGGCCCTTTTGTAGCTATAAGAGTGATTAGTTTTCATTCACTTGCTTTCTGAAGCAGGTAAAGATGAACTGTGAAATTTTAATCAACATCTGTTCGAGGGAGAAGTAGACACCTTGGTCAGCTCGGGCTGCCATCGCAATTATCAGAGTGGGTGACTTAAACAACTGGAATTTATTTTCCCACAGTTCTGCAGACTGAAGTCCAAGACCCAAGTGGTGACCAGTTGGGTTCTTCTTTTTTTTTTCTTTTTGGTCTTTTTTGAGTCAGGTTTCACTGTACGGTTCAGGCTGTCCTGAACTCACTTTGTCATGCCTCATCTTCCCAAGTGCTGGGATTACAGGTGTGCGCTACCATACCTGGCTGACCAGTTGGTTCTTGGCTTCTGGATGGTGAGCTTCCTCCTGTGTCTTCACCTGGCAGAGAGAGAGAGGGCAGGCAAGCTGTCTGGTCTGTCTGTCTGTCTGTCTGTCTGTCTTTCTCCCAAGGTTGGGGAGTGGAAAGAGTCTCTCCGAAGGAAACTAGGCTCTACTCCTGACTTCACTGAGCTTTAATTACTTCCTGACTCCAAATATAGCCTCCCTGCGGGTTAGGACTTCAGCAGGTGAGACAGGGCAGGGCAGGGACAATTCAGCCTGCAGCTGATGAGGGAGCAGATGGGAGCCAGGGCAGGAGGGGAAGGTGCATGGCATGGGGCGATTAGAATAAACTGGAGGTTCTTCTCTTTCCCTGCCTCTTGTGTTGACCCCAGCCGACGCCATGGTATCTAAGCGATGCAGACGTGCATTCTCCAGTCAGACAGGGATGAAGAGACTTGACTTGATTTCCTGGTGTCCATGTGACACCGGAGCCTGCTAGGTGATCCTCAGGGAACCGTGAACAGAACTGTATTACAGCAGTTTTCTCCTCCACACGGATACTGGAATAGATTTGAGCACTACAGTCATCTCGTGTCTCAGCAGCCAGCCAGAGGACCAGTGTGTGCGAGTTGAGCTGAGCCACCAGAACGAGGCCTGGTGGGGACAAACACGCCGGGGAAGAAAACTGCTTTTAGAAGCGATGCCCTTAGAAAGCTTTCACTAATATCTTCAGAAGAAAAATAAATTGTTTTCTGTTGTTGGTTTATTTCCTGTGTTCAGAATATGTTGATCACGCCTGCTATGGTTGTGAGCCTCGTCATCAGCCTGTCTTCGTGACCACTCTCTGTTCAGATTTCTTTCTGGAAAGTTGGCCATTTGGACAAGTAAAGACCCCAGAAGCATCAGGCCAAAGGAGGAGCCAAAACCTCCATTCCTGGGGTTTTGGGGGTGCTGTGGTTTATTTGTTAGCCATCCGATGAAGGTTTTCTAACCCATTGGCTTCCAAGACTGTTGCTGCCTATTTTTTTTTTTTTTTTTTTGGTACTGGGGATTGACTCATGACCTCATGCTTGTCAGGAAGGCACTGTGCCACTGAGCTAAATCCCTGGTTCTTGATTGTCTTCTTAACTATCACTTATGGTGGACATTAGGGGCTTCTGTTGATTGGCCATGCCATAAGCTTTCCCTTTTTTTGAGTCATTAATAAAATAATTGAAATTTTGTAGCTAAATTAGATAGAGAATGTGAAGCAATTCTGGATACTTTGTCAAAAACCACTGCGAGGGCTGGGGATTTAGCTCAGTGGCATAAGTGCCTGCCTAGTAAGCATGAGGTCATGAATTTGATCCCAAGTACCAAAAACAAACAAACAAACAAAAAACCACTGCAAAATAATGAATATTTCCCATGGTGCTTGGTAAATAATCTGGTAGGAAGACTTGTAGATATAAACTATGAATAACACGAGTTAGGCATTTGATATTGAAAAAAGTTATTTTATTCTTATATTTCAACTACTTATCTTTCTGTAAGTATTGAAAATAATACTTCTAAGACTATACAATTGTTTTTACATAATTGGTCCATCTTTATACTTATCATTATTGGTTGGATTAAAGTGGTATATTTGTTTTTTTGTTTTTTTCCTGTTTTTTTTTTTTCTTGACTTTCTTTTATGGACAAATTCTGATACTTTACTTGTTCATCTGTAAGAAATCCTGAAAATGAACGCTTCTCCCTGACCCATCCGTGGACTGATTGGATTTCGGCCAGCTCATCATTGTAGGAGTAAACAATCCTATCAACACCGTTCTAGTTTCTGTCTTCCTCACCCAGGGGTGACTTCTGGCTTGAAAGTTACAAATACTAGTACAGTACAAACACTGCAGAAATATTACCAGTAGTTCTAACTTGCTAATCCACCTTATTTCCAATGAACTCAAAATTCCTTAATTAAACATCATACAGATTGTCAAAGGCCAAATTGAGACACGAAAGAGGCACATCTTTCTACACATACTCTGAAGTTTTCTCAAGAATTTTTCTTAATATTTGTACTTTTTCCGGTTTAGTCTTCATAGAGGTGTTGGACAAGAAGTTATTTGTGGCTGAGTATCTGGTGAAAACCAGCACACTGCTAGTTATGTCTCATATGTTAAAAAAAATATGTGTTAAAAATACCTGAAAACCCCATGACTGTACTGTGTTCATCTGCATACCTCGAGACAGCCTCAGGCCTTTTGGCAGAGAAAGCAAAGCGTGTTTTATCCCTGCTCTTCAGAGCTTTCCCTGACAGGCTCCAGGGCACACTGAGTGGAAATGGAGCTGTTAACAATATAAGTGCTTTCGAAATGTTTCCATTGGGCACTCCCTCAATAGGAGACTGCTTTGAAAAATGAATGAAAATCAAGCATCAAGACACAAATGGCTCACTCAGCTTGGTGATGAATAAACAAGCAAAGAGCCATGTAATTGCCAGTATATTGCCCGTCAGTAGTGTTTGCTTCTGCTTTATAGTTTTGTTCCAAACAATTAATAAAAACCATTCTGGCCTACAATATCACTACGGAAGCATTCTTTTTCTAGGGCTCAGTTGTGGCAATTTAGTCTTTGCTGCTTCCTTGTCTTGTTTAAAAATTGTGGTTTCGAAGTTAGCCTAATATTTACCATTACCACGGTGCAATACTCACAGTGCAACAGTGTTAAGGTTCTCGTGTTGCTGTGAAATAGAGCTCATCCTGCAGGTCTGAAACCCTATACCCATGAAACGTTTCCCTGTTCCCTCACACTTTCTCCCTACCATTCTACATCCAGTTTCTATGAACTTGTGCTCTGCTGTCTTTTTACAAACGTATTTGTTCCTGAAGCCCCTCCCCTCATTTTGTGTAGTTTGGACTAATCATGCCTGTAAGCAGAAGAAGACAGTATGTAATCTTCCCAGCGGTTTTTGTATAATAGAGTGTCTAGTGTATACCCACTGGAACACGCAACCCTAATCATCATCTCCACTTTTGATCACTGTTTAAAACATGCTAAAGTCATCGTGCATGGTTAGATAAGAAAGTGGACTGTGGAAGGTGTTTTTAAAATTAGATCTTCTGGTCTCAGTGTCCCAATTTTTAAGCAAACTTGTATACTTTATTTCTTCTTTTAAGGCTTGTTTAATTTTTGATGGGTGATTCAATCTTTGTTTCAAAAACAGGCTTTACAGTTCTCTGGCATTTCAATTTAATTTATTTTGAATGCTAATATTACTGCTTATGAATTTAGATAAAATGCATTTAATTAGTGCACACCATTGGTGGAATATTGTCACACTGGGTAGTCCTGACTGTAGAGGAGGGGACACACTAGATTTTCACTGCATGTCCCTTGACTCCTGTAGATTAATGCTTCAAATGCTGTAAAATGATAGAGGACCTAGAAATATCTTCGGTTTTTCAAGCTAGCTCTCACTGCTTGACTTTCTTTTTTTCCAGAAATATCTGTTTTCACAGATAGCATTTATATCCGTGTTGATACCACGTCACTGTAGGCTGTCTATGTTATTCAATTGGGTTTATACTTGGCAGGGTTTTGTGCAAATCGAGGGCCATGCTTTTTATAACACATCTTCCATTTTCCTGCTCAGAGGTGAGGCATCAGTACAGTGGGGGCCGCCGGATGTCTTCCTGCTGTTAGGTTTTTTGGCGCAGTAGAGAAACAAAGGCAGAAAAAGAAAAGGCCTTTATTGTGGCACGAGAGAGCTGCAGAAAACTACAAGAGCCCTCTAAGACAGACAAGGAAGCCTTGGGGCTTGACAGGGGCTTGACAGGGGGTGGAGTTTGAAGGGGCGGGCCCAATGACGTATTGACAGCTGATTGGAGAGATGCTGGCACACACGTAAACCAGAAAGTTCAATTCAGGCTGGGAAGAACAACACAGAAATCAGTATTGGAGTGACATACTGTCATTTTCTGGTTCAGCACCATGTTGGTCAGGAGCCCCTGTCACCTTAAAGATGCAATTTTATACCGCAGGGCTTGACCTGAGCCCAGAATTTTAACAGTGAAATGTTGTCACTCCCAAGCATCTTTCTTAGTACATGTTGCAACAGTCACACAAAGAAGTCACACACTTCCAGATCCTTTGGAAAAGACCAGCTCACCGGCACTTTATGTACTTGACCTGTTTGTAAACGCCATACATGGATGAGACAGGAAGGCTGAGCACTGTGACATCATCCGCTTCTGTGCCAGGTGGCTCTTCCTAGAGCCTTTCTGCATGTGACTGCCCCATGCTTGGACTGGTTGGCACTGCCGTGCAGTTTAACACGGTTCCTGATCAGTAGACTCACCTTCAGTCTATACTCCTTCAAACACTTTCTCCTCCCGCGGACCTCTCCTTAATGACGTGGCTTCTGGCTTTTGAAGACAGGAACTCTTCGAGCAACAGTTTCTCAAAATAAATTTCTGTTCTTTACCTGGCTTTAGCATGTTGACCCCACTTTGTAGTTGTTTTTGTTAAAGACGTGACTGTCATGGTCCTCTTCATAGGAATTAGGGCTTCAGAATTAATCATTTACCATTCAGCGGCCCCTTACAAGAACTTCGTGTATGTCATGCTGTTCTAGTAACAAAGTAGACCGGGACCTGCTTCTTGGTGGTGTGCACATTGTAGCAAAAAAAGACGGGGGGGATAAGGAATATTAGGAGGTGTGTTGTTTCCAGTGTTGGAAAATGATACATGAAAGTGAAAGGTGACAGCAGGATAAGAGGGACAGGAGCATGGGCACAGATTGCAATTTTAAACAAAAAGCTGACATTTGAGCAAAGATGAAAAAGAGGGGAGGAAGGTATCCTTGAAGATTCCTGGGGAGACTCTCAGCCTGTGCGAAGGCCCTGACGTGGGCATGAGCTTGCTGTGTTTGGAGAGTGGCTGATGTGGCTGCATGCAGTCAGCATGAGGGAGATGTGCTGGGGTTGGTGGAGACTGGGCAGGTCACTGGGGCCTTATTTTTTTTCCCTCCCCTTTGTAAGGACTATGGCTTTTATACTCTTGAGTGAAAAGAGTTTTGAGTAGAGGCATGGTGTGAGTGAAGATGACTGTTTCTGACCACGCTGACATGAGAGACTGGAAATCGTTTTGTGATAAACTGCATGATAATCATATAAGACATAGGTCAGATGTAGGAGAGAAATTAAACAAAATTGTCATGGAAAAGTTTCATACAAGTACTCAAAAAGAGTGAAGTTGAGAAGAACTGAGTGATCCGGTGCCCTAACTCTCCAGTGCCTGGAACACTTGTGGCTTGGGGTGTGAATATTCACATCTGCAGGACTTTTAGGTAGGTGACTAAAGAAGGTGGCTGCTTTGACATTTGGGGGGGCGTACCTGATTTCCAGACTCCCCGCTCTGCTGAAGATAACTCTCTGGTTGTATCCTGGTATGTCAGCTGTGTAGGAAGATCTGATTTTTTCCTCAGTGTAGTTTATTAATACCTCAGATAATGTTGCCTTGATGCATGTTTTTAGAATGTGATTGCTAATTCAGAATGTTGTAGTCCTTCTAGAAGGCTGTCTGGAATATACTTCCTGTACTTTGTTATGCATTTATTTGTAAAATTTTTCTTAAGTCTATAATCTATGTGCACATACTTTGGCTTACTCGTCTGGTGAGCTGCTTGTGGGAGGGGATTGTTGTAAGCACACGTGCATACATGTGTACACACATGCATAATTTTAGTGGTTTTCTAGTTTGTAGATTATATGGACTCCATTTATTCTCTCCTCCTCTGTTTTCTGTCCATTTTCAGATTCCCCAACCCCTCATGAGAATATAGTTAAATACAGAAAGTTTAAATTTATTTTCTTGTGGTTAAAGTATAGAGAGATTTAAAGCACTTTTTATAGCACCAAGAGTTCAAAATAACATGGAAGTTGTTTCAGATAAAAATGAAGTGTGGTGCTTAACCTTTAGCTAGTGAATAAAACAGTGATATTGGTGCTTGACACTGCATACATGCCTCATTTAATTCGCAAAACCACTCCTTTAGAGGCTATCGTTTTATTCCCATTATTAGAATGGGAAAACCAATACCCACATTGACCATTTAAGTGGTAAATCAGGCTTCAAAATCATGACCGATGACTCTAGACCCCTGCCTTCCTCATTCTTTGCTGCCCCCAAGTGTAATCATGCACATTATTATACCCAGTAGTAATAGCGTCAGCCATTAAAAATAAAGGAAAAGTTAGGCTTCCCTCCTCCACCTTTCTTTACAGTGAAAGTATCTTTTGTAGAAGTTAACATTTCCTACCCTTTCCCTTCATTGACCATTCTTTTTAATAGCCTGTCAGTACTTTGGGATATAGTTTTTTTGGTTGTTATGGTAAAATATATATAACATAAATTTACCATTTTAACTGTACATTTCAGTGACGTTATGTAATTCACACTATTGTTTAATCATAAACAACTATCCACCCACAGACCTCTGTTTCCCCAAATAAACTATCCTTATTAAACAGTAACCCCTCCCCCAGTCTACTTTCAGCCTGTGTTGTACTGCTTTTTGTGCTTTTGTTATGGACTTACTTGTAGGTTCCTGTTGGCTAACCTTGGAGTCTATGCACATTAATCGGAGCTTTCTAGGAGGGTACGCGCTGAGGAGCTGGGTGGAGCTCCAAGCTCTTTGGAGATACGCAAACCTCAGGCTGGCCCACCACCGCCCCCCCTTCACTTTCACGGTTAGCAGACTGTTAAACCTAGAAAGAACATGAAGAAAAATGAAAAATAAAAATGTGTTGGATTATTTTCTGTTGGTATAAGCAATACCTGGAATTGGGTAACTTACAAAGAAAAGTTTACTTTGGGACATCCAGGAACAGGGCGCCAGCATCTGCTTGATTTTTGGTGAGGGCTTCATGCTGTGCTGTAATGTGGCCAAAAAGCAGAAGGGCAAGCAGACACCTGCATGAGGGACGATTGGCTTTGGAAAACAACTTGCTCCTTTGAGGGAGGCGTCTAGGGACCTCGTCACCTCCTGAAGTCTCCACCTCCCGAAGTCTCCACCTCCCTATCCGCCACTGTGGGCATCAGATTTTGAAAGCCACAGTCAAACATAGCAAGAAGGCGTATGTGTGGGTGCAGGAGTCCTGAGCACCCCAGATCCAAGAAGTCTTCAAAGATCTTGAAAGCCGTTTTCACACTTAGTTTTGATTCAAGGGTTTTTAATTTAAAAACGTTTGCATTAAAAAAATAACTTTAAAAATCCCTTCTCAGCACAGAGAGAATGTTCCCACTGAGAATGTGTGTGCAGTGTTTTCTGCAGAGCGTGTGTGTGCACAGAATAATTTTCCCTCTGGTTAATGTTCTTTGAGGTGGTTCTTAGAAAAAAGCTGTGTTTTTAATACAAGGTAGAGACTTGAGGATGAGAGGCAGGAACCACACATATTTGGTAGCCTTGTTCTGCAAAATCTTCACCTTTCTCTGCAAACATTAAGCCAACTTCAATAAAATGTCTACTTTGACTTTCTCTGAAGCAGTAATTTGGAGGCCAAGTGTATAGTACCAGGGTTTTGTTTGTTTGTTTTGTTTTTCCAGAAAATCCAGCTAACCATGAGCTTTGAATATACTTTTAGACTACTGGGCCCGAGAAGAAAGAAGCCAAACTAAACAGGCTCTCGGGGCAAGGCGGGCATTTTTCTATTGCTGGAAGTGGTGTCACGCTTTCCTTGAGCGCTCAGTCTGTCCGTATCCAGTCTGCATGGAATATTTTACTCCATGCCTTACTAGACACAGACCCAGAACATCAAGCAAGATTTTTTTTAAATTTTAATAAATGTTAGAATTATTTTTTCATCTGCTTCTTAGTGATCAAAAAATAATGAGCTGAACAAGGTCAGGAGCAAATAACTCAACGTTATGAATAGCTGAATTCTCTTACAGGTTCTTTTTTACTCCTGATTTCTTTTGTCACGTGAACGCCTGTTCACTTGCACACACATACATCTCTACATGGCCTTGGAAGGCGGGAAGAAAGAACTTCAGTGCTAAGGGCACTGTGGCTTCAGCATTGCCACATACAGCGTGAGCTGAAAGGGCCCATTCTGCCCGTGTCCTGCAGCCGAGGACTCGGTGTTTAATGAGTGTTCTGAGCGCTGGGGCCCAGTGCGGGGGAAACAAGGAGGCAGTGTGTCCTCGCAGGCGGTGTGGCCGCCCCAGAGTACAGCCGGGAGAAGAATCGCAGCACTGTGGGCAGAGGCACGGGCAGCCCTGTGTGCCGAGCGGCACTCTCCTAGAATGAAAGCCTTGTTCCGGCTCCCAGAGATCGGGCCTGGGGTTTTAGTTCCTGTCAATGGTGATCACGCTGTTTCCTGTCGAGGACACCATCCGGTTGGCTGATCAGCTCTGAGTTAATTTCTTTTTCTTCTTCTTCCCTGTCCTGCATCATCGTTGCTGGTACCCTGAGCTTACTGGGCCCTCGGTACCTCCAAAAAGCTTGCTGTACACTCAGTCATCTTGTTCCCACAACTACACTCGTCACAGGCATTTCCCAGGAGCACAAGCAAGGCATCATGAGCAGCCTGCCTCAGGCAGGGTAACCTTGGCACTCTGTTGTCCCTCAAGCTAGAGGGTGTTGCAGGTGTGGCAGAGATGCAGCATAGGTGTGCAAGTATGTGGATCCCTCCTGTCCACAGTGAGGCCAGCGCAGTTGTGTCTGACCAGGTGTACACACAGAGACAGTATCATCTAACATCTCAGGAAGTAAAAAGGTAGGGAAGCACGCTGGCTACAAGACGTCAGTGACGCATGGCATAAGGACACTTTGGTCAGTGACAGACTGCGCCCACGATGCTGGTTCCATAGGTTACAGTGGGCGCTGAGACGCTCCCATAACCTGGTGATGTCACACACACAGGGCCTTCCTCATGAGCCGCTGTGTCATCAGTGAACTGCCAGCTGTATGCCAGCTGTGTGTATATGAAAGCAGTGCACACACGAGGCACAGTGGTGCACACCTGAGATCCTGGCACCCTGGAAAGCAGAGTTAGGAGGATTGCAAGTCTGAGCCCAGCTTGGACAGTGTAGTGAGAGAGAGAGACAGGGAACAGAAGGTACAAATGAGATTGGCATGGACTTCTGGAACATGAAGGCACCCACTCACTCAAAATAAGAAGGGTTGAGGATATAGCTCAGTGCAAAAGCCCTGGGTGTGATCCCAATACTGCAAGAAAAAAAAAAAAAACAAGCAAGCAAGAAAGAAAGAAAAGGAAGAGCAGAGTACATACGTTGTATGCAGTACCTGATTGGTGCTTGACAATGAATGTGCAGTAGTGTATCATACAATACACCGAGTCATATCAGACCATACTCCTTATACAAAATATTCACTGCAAAATAATCTCAGACCAGCAGCTGCCTCACGCATTGTGTGTTCATCGTGTCTTTTGACTGCATTGCTTTTTCCTGTGCCTGGTTTAATCTTACATCATTTTATTTATCAGGACCCGAGGAGCAGAAGGCTACCCTGTGGCCCGGTAGCTGTGTGCCTTTTGTATTTGAGTGAGGGCGTTCTGTGATGTGTTCTCATCATTACGCAGTGGGTGGGTGGCTTCCCTTGGAAGAAGTCCGGGCCATTCTCATTTCCCTGCTTTTCTCTCTCCTGTTAGAATCTCCCATTTCTTATCTCCCAAAGTTTTCCCATCCTTCACCGTGGGATGCCTTTTTTCTTTCTTTCTTTCTTTCTTTCTTTCTTTCTTTCTTTCTTTCTTTCTTTCTTTCTTTCTTTCTTTCTTTCATCCTGGGATGGCCCATTCTTTCTGGGCCTTTATCACCTGGAAAGGCCTGGAAGTGTTTCTCATACTGTACTTGGGTCATACTGAGTGTGGGTCTTGGGTCTTCCTGTGCCGGAGCCCCAGAACTCAGGTCCGTGGTGCCCAGTCCCTACTCTGGCTTTCTGTCTTCTAGCCTGTGCTGCTACCTCCTCGAGGAGTTCTCGACTTGACTGGTAAACTCTTCTGGGAAATTTTTATTTCTGCTATGCAGTGTTTTCTTTTTAATGACTCGTTCTTGTTAACCAAATTCTCGTTTTGTAACCTTTTTTAAAAAGTCCTAAGCTCTAAGCTGCATGAAGACAGAAATGACAGTGCTTCTGTGAATTCTTATGGCTCCCTGTATTATTGGAGGTACCTGGCGTCTCCTGTTTTTGGCCTTTTGGGGCCTTTCTGTATAATTTGGTGACTTCCTATTGCTGACTCTGTCTGCTCCTCTTAATTAGATTTCAGCTCACTTCCCTGTCATCTTCTAGAAACGGGGGAAATTTCTCACCAGCTGTCTCCTCTCTGGTTCTCTTTCTAGGAATTTATTCATTTTTTCATTCTGTTATCTGTCATTGCTTCAAGTTATCTGGATGCAGTGAAGATACGCAACCTATGCTCGGTTTGCTATATTTAGCCACTTTCTTATCCCAGTTTACCTTCAGCCAGGCTGGCTGTGGCCTTGCGCTCATCTTTCTAGGAAAAATAACACATTTATGGACAGATGTGTGGGCTCCTGGGAGCTTCTCCCTGTGCTGCGTTGATAGCTCCCTGGTGCTGCGTTGATAGCTCATTACTGGGACCTGGAAGAGGAGTGAGTGGGTCGGAAGGGCCTGGTTGTGAGAGCTGGGACCTCATGTGACTTCCAAGCCCAGGATCCGGCTTCTCCACCACCCCAAGTTGTAAGGGTCTCAAAAGAGACATTTCATAAGAAGAACTCCAGCTGCAAAGCCCTCTTCACACCCAAAGCAGCAGCAGTAAAAAGAAAAAGACCTTCTAGCAGTAAGAAAAATAAATTATCTCCCATAATCGGTCTGCTGTTACACCGAGTGTGTTTGATTTTTGAGGCAGGGGGATTTGGACGTCATTTCCACTCTGCCCACTGGGTATTATTTGGTTGTCATCTCTCTGTTTCAAAGGAACAGAGCTGACAACTACAGTTCCCGCCCAGGGTTGGCAGCTCTGATGTGGCCATGTTCACTTCCTAGGGCCATAAGAACAAAACGCCAACAGGGTGGCTTACAATGACAAGACCCTTCCTGTGTCACTGTCCGGAAGCTAGAAGTCTGAAATCATGGCTCCTTCTGAGACCAGGCTGCATGGCCTCTCCTCTCTTCTGGAGGGAGCCGATGATCTCTGCAATCCTTGGTGCCCTTGTCACATGAGATTATTCTTCCCTTCCAGCCTCTGTCTTCATGTCATCATCTTATAGAGACACTGGTCCTGTTAGCTAGAACTCACCCCGATGGCTTCATCTGAACTTGGCTATACTTGAGTTATGGTTTAGGTCTAGATGGCATGTCCCCCACAAAACTTCGTACACTCACAAGTGAGCTTTGGAGGGGGTAATTAGCCCACTGATTAGCTAAATGTGATGGTGGAGCTGAAGCCTGGTTGGAGAGAGGGGTGCTGGGGGCGTGGCCCAGAAAGATACACCTCTTCCTTCCACCTTTCTTCATCGCTGTTTGCCTCCTGCTTGCTGTGCCATGAGTTGCTTTTCCTTTGCCATGCTGCCCTGCCTTAGAGCCAGCTGACTAGCAACTGAAACCTCTGCAAACTGTGAACCAAAGTAAACCTCTCCTCTTTTAAAAATAGGCCCATCCATGTGGCTCTTGAGGGATGAGTAGGAGTTTGCCAAGTGAACACAGGTTTTGACACAGATGGAGCTTGGGTTTATAGCAGACCACACAGGGTATGTCATAAACAATAGAAAAACTTTTTTTTCCCACAGTGCTGAAGGATGGGAAGTCTGAAACAAAAGCGCTGGCTGACCCTGCTCTGGTGAGGGCTTCCACACAGCTGCCTTCTCCACTGTGCCCTCACCTGGTGGGGAGACAGACGCTCAGAGTGTCTGGTCATTAGTCTTCTAAAATCCCTACTCCTGAGGATCAGCCCTCACCCTCATCACCTCATTAACCCCAGTTACCTCTCCACTGCACATACACAGGGGGCTGGGTTTTCCCCGCATGGAATTGGGGGGATGCAGCTCCGTCTTAGCGCCTGGAGTCATAGAAGGACTACAGGTCCTGTCTCCCTTCTGGATTGATGTGTGAATTAAATAGAACACTTAGGCTGCAAAGAGCCTAGCCCAGGCCCCGGCACATCACACACGGCCTGTCAGTGTCTCTGCTTCTGTGGAGGCAAAGGAGAAGTCACTGTGCAGAATGAATGACGGAGAAGTAGGTTAGGTCCACACCAGTGTCCCTTCCCCAACCTGAAGGCGTGTCCCTGCCTTGGCCCTGGACAGACAGCCCCACAATCACGACAGCAGGCTGGGTGACACCAGGGCAGGGTGGGTGCCTCGTCTGTGCTTGGATCTGCCTTTGAATGCAGAACCTGAGTGGCACTTTGACAACTGAATGCGCCCCGTGATTCCACGGGGACAGTGGTAAGCCACAGATGCTGATGCCAGAGGCCAAGGCAAAGCCTGAGAATCTGCATTTCTAACTCACTGTTGATAGATGCAGCTGCTGCTGGGCTGGAGTAGGACAGTGCCAGACACGTGGACCCTTGGCAGGCTGGGCTGGCTGGGCGTCTCAGTGGTCCCATTCCTGATTTCCACCTCAGGTGAATACCTTGCCTAAGACTCAACTGGAGCAACAGAAACAAAACCCCCTGCAAGGAGCTGAGCTGTACCCCTCAGTGAGATAGTGTGCATGTCCTAATGTCTGGTAGCTGTGAACGGGACCTTATTTAGAAAGAGGGTCCTTGCAGGTTGTCTGAGCTCCTCTAGTACTTAGCATAGTATCCATACCTGGCTCTACTAGCTCCGTCAGTGTATCTGTTTTTGCCACATCAAAGCCAGATCAGTGTGTTATGTGACTTTGAACAATATTCTAGAAGAGATTAAGGGAGCTAGGAATATGGCACAGCAGTACAGTGCCTGTCTGGCAAGTGTGAGGTCATGAGTTGGATTCCTGGTACCAAAAAAAAGATATTAAAGGTAGGAAAAAGGGAAAAGGTTGTTGCATGCTATATGCCTGGTGTCATGGTCGCACCAATCTCAAAACACAATCAAACTTGCAAATGACTCCCTGAAACCGCTGCAGATGCAAATTTTGTAAATCTGGTCGAACTTCATCTTCACCAATTTCTGTGGAGGAGATAATGGCTGGAAGGCAGAACTTCAGCTTTATCAATTAGAGGATTAATTTATTCAGCCCCTCTAGGAGGTTAGGAAGGGAAAGTGAAAATACATCTCCAGTCTGCAACTGTCCTTGTTCTTTTGGAAGTTAAAAAAAAATCCTGCATAAAACTTGATGTCACAGAAACAGTCTGAAGGCCTAGGAGGAGTTCAAGGCACAATGCACTGAAGCCACTTGGGGTCACAGTTTCTGGTAGTTCAAAGCTGGCCCGGGTTGTGAGCAGCGTTTATTACTCAGTGCCTGCTTACCAGGTGCTCCCCAAGCGTGTCAGCCTTCTGTTAAGTGCGATTGCGTGGGACCCAGGGAAAAAGCAGCTCGGAAAGGAGAGAGCCACAGCGACACACCCTAGGGAGTGAGCCAACTTGTTTGTGCAGTAGGTTGCAATTCAGATGCCTCTCGGAGCATCATTTAAAGTAGTCACCAAAAAAAAGAGAGATTAAAATTTGATTATGCAGTATTTCTAATCTCTCATTTATTATCCAAAATAAAACATTGAAATGACTGTTTGGCCTCTTGCACAGAGTACCCTTTTAAAATACTCTAATCAAGATTGATGTAGTATGTGGGGTTGGCTGGACTCGGTTTCTTAGACAGTAGAGCCCTGTCCCACCTTGAGTACAGCTGGGGACGCGTGAGGATACTGCTCATTTGCCATCAGATCAACTTCATGTTAAACCATTACTCAAATATACCGGTTTTCAAATGATAATTCAGTTTCCCTTCCCAGTGTTTGAGCAGCCAGAAGAGAGATAGACCGAGAGATTGAAAGATTGAGAGTGATCAATTTGTAGTAAATGACTCTGAGAAAACACTTTGACAGGTAATTCCTCAGGGTCTCTTCTTGTGTTCTGCCCGCTTAGTTGATGCTGTTGCTACTTTTTCACCTCTCAAACTTTATTGACTCGTTTATGGGCCTTTTCTAGAGCCATAAAAAGCCAATGAATTTGTAACTTTGGAATCTCATCATTGGAGCCCAGTGCAAAATGCATGGATAAAAATACATAATTTGTGGTTAATTCCAAATATGTGCATTTAATGTCTTTTTCTTTTTTTTCTTTTTGCCAGACACACATAAAGGAGCTCTTTATGCCGAGAAATCTTAGCAAATGGTGCACACATGTGGTTTCCACTCATTTTCCCTGTGTAAGGAGGTCCTACCATTAGTGTTTTTCTTGGATCTAATGTAAAGAAACTGGGTTATTTATTTTCTTACTCTTAAAAGTACTATTAACCAGTTGTGCTGGGAGTAATCTTCTCTAGTTAATTCTAGATGTGAATTCTATTCTTCTGTCACTTTTCCCATTTTTCTTCTGTATTTTTCGTGGTAAAATACATATAACAGCATATAATTATAGCCATTTTAAGTATATGACTCAGTGGCCTTGACTATATTTGTACTGTTGTGCAACTGTCACCACTGTCTATCTCCTGAACTTTTTCCTTTCTCCTAGTAAAAATCAATTGCTCATTTAAGTCATTTAAGCCCTTTTGTAACTGGCTCTATCTTACTTGGCTCTATCTCTTCAAGATTCATCTGTGATGGAACATGTCCCAGAACTTCGTGAATTTTAGGGCTGAGGAGTATACCATTTGTGTCACCATAGTTTGGATGTGACTTTTCCCTCATGGGTTTGTTTGCAAGTTGAGAGATTGGTCCTCAGTATTGAGGTGCTGGGATCTTTAAGGGGTGGGTCCTAATGGGAGGATCTTAAGTCATTGGCACTGCTACCCTTGGAAAGGAATAAGGGAGTTCTTAGAAGAGCCACAAAGGGTTGTTATAAAAGCACAGGCCTGTCACTCTCCAGCTTCTTTGACTTTTTGTTTTGAGATCTGATCTCCTGCACTCACTCTGGCCATCGTGATATCATTCACCACCGATCATCAGGTTCAAGATCATGGTTCTATGTTCATGAGCCTTCCAAACTAACTGTGAGCTAAACTTGTCTCTTTTATCAATAAAGTCACTTAGCCTCAGTTATTTCATTATAGTAATGGAAAATTGACAAATAACACATGTGGCACATTTTATCTGTTCATCCATGGGTAGACATTTAGGTTGCTTCCTACTTTGAGCTCCTCTAAATAATGCTGCTATGTACATGGGTGTACAAGTATCTCTTCAATACCATGCTTTCATAGTTCTTTTGGCTCTATATCCAGAATAGAATTGCTGAATCATACGATGATTCTATATTTAATTTTTTCATCACACTGTTTTCCATATTGTGCTTTGTATAATTTTTTGAGTGAAGCTGAAAAACGCAGTAGAGACATATAGAGATGATATTCTGACCTGATGTAAAAAATCTAAGGTAGGAGGAATAACTTCAAGAATGAGAAAGAAACATTTCCCCCACCTCTGTCCTCAGAGATGCAGAATCTTGCACAGAGGTGCACTGATACACCGAGCCAGTTGTATAGCAATTCCCAAAAGAAAAGGCAATTAAGTCTTGAAATACATCATAGGGTCATGATGTCTAGAGGTGTTGTAGGCTTTATCAGCCAAGTACACATTAAGATGTTAACCCTGAGTCCAGGGGGCCCATTAAAGTGCATTTACCCATGAAATTGCCATGCAGTGGGCACACTTAAGCCCTTAGTAATGCTCTCTAGTCATGCTGCATGCTGGGTTTCCTTATAGCCCTGTAGGAAGCCAGCATCCACAGGGGAACTCACAGAATACTTTATAGGCATCTATTATACAGACACATCTTAAGAACTATAAAGCTATCATTTAGACACTAAGTTGATGCCTTTCTGCATAAAAATTTCATTACCATAGAAAAGTCATTTTCTATAAATATGCATAGAAAATAATGAATTTTAAGAAGATTTTTACAAATTGAGACCCAACTTGTCATCAGGACGATGGTAGTCCCTGGCCATGTCAGTTACTCGTGGAGTATTTGCAGTATTTGCAAAGCTTAGGCAATGCTGCAGGTTCCAGGTCTTAGTACTGTCGGGCTTTATTACCCAGAGCAGCTCAGTACACTCAGAGGAGTCTGTGTTGAGTCAGTAAAGGATCCAGTTTGGATGTTAACTTGCCCTCCTGTCTCCTGTGAAGTGCTTAGTTTAACACCCTGACCATAAAGACGTTCATTGTATATTGATTTTTTTTTTTATCTGCTTGTTTGGATTTCCAGCGTTGAACTGCCAAGTCTCACTTCTCAGACTCTGTAAATCTAGATGAAGTTATCAAATTCCCTTAGTTCCAGGAATTCTTTGGGAAATGTGAGCACCTGCCAGTAGGGCAGATAATTGGTGCTCCTTTTTGTGACAAATAGGCAGTGTCAAGAATTGTGAGAAAGAAGGATTAGGAAATCGGAGTTTGGTCTTTCTTTAAAAGAGAAAATCGCATGACGGAGGAGTTTTTCCACAGCTTCTTAGTCCTTGGTTTGCTTGAATACTATTTTCATGAATGTCTGCATATTTTACTGGAGTTGCTGGCATGAGGAGGCCCAGGATACGCAGCTGGGAGGAGCCAGCCTGAGCTGGGAGGGGTCTGCTGGGGAAGGATGGGGCTTACCGCCGATCTCCTGTTTCCCCTGCCATCCGTGCGTGTGAAGTGACTTCCTGGGACCACGCACCAGGCCTTCAGGGTCTGCATCTGTGAGGAAACAGTGTTAGTGCGCACCAGTAAGGCATCTTTGTTGACCCCTCTGGCCATGCTGGGACGGGCTAATGGACATGTCCCTCATCATACTTGTCAGGCCTCAACTGTCACTGTCAACTCCCTGGCTTACTGATTGTTACCTAAAATGCTGTGGTCTTACCAGAGGGAAGGCAAAAATGTAAAACCAAGCATTGTAGATGGTGATGTCTGTGGAACATTTGTTTTCCAATGCTTTCCGATCTATGTGGTGGAGTTTGATTCCCTTCCCCAGTGGACCTTTAAGAATGAACCAGTTTGCAAAGAGAAACTGAAGCACATGTTTCTAAACTCTGGGTTCATCTGTATAGATTCTTATACTTAGTATTCTTCTTCCCTACAGATTCCATATGCAGAAGATGCATGAGTACTATTGGCCTTGCTAGGCACAAATAGCTGACAGAGGACTGGGTTCTTTGCTGAACAGTGGGACTCTAGAGATGACTGAGGAGCCCACATTTAATTTGGAGCATACACTCAGCTGAGAACTGTAAACCATCGGTTTATACAAACCATTCAACAAAATGGGTTGTGGCTATGGGATGAATGAAATACGGCTTTTATGTTCTGTGGGTTTAATCTAGATGATACCCCTCACAGGGTGATTTAGTAACTTAGAGGAGAAAGCCAGAGAGCTGTAGATGCTGGGGAGGAGAAGCGAGGCACAGGGCGTGGTTTCAGCTGTTTCAAGAAGCCCTGGGGCCATGAGTTGAAAAACATCCACACAAATATTTACTGCAGCTTTATTGGTAATTGCCAAAACTCAGAAGCAACCCAGATGCCCTTTAGTAGCTGGACCTAGAAACAAACCGAGGTGCATACAAGTAGTAGAATGTCACTCAGCAATAACAAAAGACGTGAGCTGTGAAGTCACCAGAAGACGGAGGCGAACCTTAGATGCATGTTACTGAGAGAAGGAAGCCGGCCTGAACGGGGAGCTCTGTGCTGTGTGACTCCAGCTGCCTACTGTGCTGGAAAGGTGCAGTTGTAGTGGTTGTGTGGATTAGTGGTTGCCGGGAATCCGGAGGGAGCACAGAGGATGTTAAAGGCAAAGCCGGTTCCATGCAGTAAACTTCTCTGCCTGCTTGCTCGTGGTGGAGACGGGGCACTGCAGGTTGTTCAACACCTGTTACCGCACAGTGATCCTTCTTATAAACTGTAGACTTTGGGTGACAGTAAGCTCTCCACAGTTATAACAAACAGACTGCACTACTGTGACATTAATAACAGAGGACGCTGACTCTGTGCATGGTAGGGAGAAAATGCTATTCTCTGTAAGCCTGAAACTACCCTAAAAAACAAAGTCTGCTGCTAGTAAAGAGTGGGACATGTGCCTGAGATTGGGGGTGGGCGGAATGGCAGAGATCTGCATCTAAGTCTGGGGGCAGCAGGGGCAGGGCCGGCATCCAGGCTGCCGCGCTGGTGGGCTGGGGCCAACTGCGGAGCCCTTGGGAATCCAGAGGCTTCCACAGTGGAAGAACCGTAACTCCTGTTGTTTCTGTTCCCAGCAAAGAGCTCCAGGGAAGGTGCTGCTGGATGCGGTTTGCAACCATCTCAACCTGGTGGAAGGCGACTATTTTGGCCTCGAGTTTCCTGATCACAAGAAGATCACGGTAGGAGACACCAAATTAATGTCTCTGTGTTACTCTCTGCTTCGCTTGGGGAGCCTCTCCTTGGACATACTTGGAAGTAAATAGAGGGATAGCACCCAGGAAACGCTCATTAATTGTTGCTTTAAAAAATGATGCTGCCGTGAATGTACAAATACAAAGGTCTTTGTAGTTCAAATCTAAAAGCATGGCATTGCCCGGCTGATGGTATGCATGTGTCAGATTATCCTGTAAGAAGGTTTAACTGGGGCCAGAGATTTAGCTCAGTGGCTTAAGCGCCTGCCTGGCAAACATGAGGTCATGAGTTCGATCCCCGGTACCAAAAAAAAAAAAAAAAAGAAGGTTTAACCATTTTGAATGCAAAATTTAGAGCACAGCCTCCTAGAATTTTTTTAAAAAAATCTCTTTGGTTGATGGTACTTTCTTAAGGCTCTGTCTTACCAACCATCTTTTTAGGCTCTAAGTTGCTATTGTGTTTTTATCCTTTGTTTCATATATGCTGAATTTTCAGGATTTCTAGTCATTATTCTGGTGATCCTGTAATGAGTAAAATGCAGGGAACCTATATCCAGCTGGCATCAGGCTCAAGTCAGCGGCCAGTAGGGACATGGGGCAGGTGTCCATGGTGCTGTCGGCCAGAATAGGGGGTACACAGCACTGTGCTCAGGAAATCCTCCCCAAATACTACAAAACTGATTCCAAGCCCAGTGGGCGCTCACTTGACAGACTGTCCCAAACAGAGGGTGCTCCTTTACGCAACGTGCAGAAGCAAAACAGGCCGTTCGGGAACCTGCAAATAATGCCAGAGCTGAGGGTCTGGGGGCGAAAGGCAGTATCCAAGGTGGCGACAGCAGACACGGACACGAGCGAGTGTGGGGAAGGGGCTAGCAAGATGAAGAGGGCTTCCTTTCTACACTGTTGCTGTCCACTAAAAGTAGGAGCCCCATATAGAACTTTAGCTTTTCTCTTCGTTATATTAAAAAGATTTTAACAAATCAGGTGAAATTAACTTCAGAGTGTATTTAGCTTATATGAAGTGTAACTGAAGAAAGTACAATTAATGTTTAATTTTTAAAAAATGTATTGTAGTAATTCCCCTCCACAGATTCCTGCTAGCTTCAGCACCCCATCCCATCATTCTTGCCACTTTTTTTTTTTGAGACAGGGTCTCACTATGTAGTTCAGGCTGGCCTTGCGCTCACTGTGTACCTCAGGCTGGTCTTGAACTTGCAACAATCCTCCTGCCTCAGCCTCTCGAGTGCTGGGATTACAGGTGTGGGCCACCACGCCCGGCTCTGAAGCCCTTCTGGAAGTCCTCTTCCATGTGTGTCTTTAGTTGCACTGTCATACTACCTTGATGTCCTGAATTGATGGATAGTGTTTACCTTTTGTGCTCATTTTGATTTTGGGAGGAAAGTCACAAGTCATACAGCGCCAGATCCAGGGAATAAGAATGGCCTGTCTTTCTGTTAGGTGGCGCTCAGCAGTGGCATTCATTATATTTTTGACCACATCTTGTAAAGACACTCATGAGAGAAGACTTCCAGAACTGCTTCAGAAAGTCAGCAGTGGCATTCATTATATTTTTGACCACATCTTGTAAAGACACTCATGAGAGAAGACTTCCAGAACTGCTTCAGAAAGTGGGAAGAACAATGGGATAAGTGTGTTCAAAGTGAAGGGAGAATATTTTGAGGTGCATGAAGGACAGTGTGTCTTTTAGTGTAATACATTTTTAAAAATTTGAATTACAGTGTATTTTGACCAGCCCATATATATCCCAAGATGATAACATATTATCATTTCAATCCATAATCAATATGGATGACTCTGATTAAGATGATTTTACGCCAAGTCTTTCTTTGTCCTGTGCAGCTCTGGTGATTCTCTGACCCTGCTATCTCTCCAGCTGGGCGTGACCGTTGGATGGGGCAGTGCAGGTCCACACTGAGCTCCTGGGCTTGGAAGCTGTTGATGCGTTATCGGGGAATGTGATACAATGATTTCTGGTTTAGAAAGAGATCTGTAGCCCAGTTGGAAAGGACAAGACTAGCATCAGGAAAGCCTTTGGGCCCTCCAGCGAGCAGGGGAAAGTCAGGGCACTGAGCAGGACAGGAGGATGTGCAGAGGCACTGTGGGAGCCAGCTCGGGTCTCCTTTGCCACCTGGTGGACAGCAGTGCTCCTTGTTGAAGGAGACTGCCGGAAGCCCACGTTCGGGTGGGGATGTGTGGACACAGAGAAAGCAGAACTTCCGCTGAGGTGCAAATCAGGGAGGAACGCAGAAGAGGTACAACCCAAATCTAGGGACAAGTCCTTCCTAAGGCATGGGGTACCCGCTCCTGTCCACAGACTGGGCCTAGAGCCACTAGCGTGAGTCAGTCGTCACACACCGAAAAACAGATGGGGAGGCTGGTTTTCCTCAACTTAGCCCAGCTCCAAACACTTTGTCATTTCTAGTCCATATGGTGCATCCAAGCTCTCTGGTCCCCCATCCTTTTCCGGGTGTGGCAGGAGGCCAGGGACCTGCCAAATCTAACCCCATATTCATTTTTTCACCTGACAGGTGCTTGGCTCCCCCTCCCCCACTGTGTCAGGCATGGCAAGTGGTACAACAGGAGAAATGTGAGATCAAATGTCAGGTGGCAGGGAGCTCGGGTTTCCACTCATTAGGAGCACCGGTCTTGTGAGGGAGTCCAGGAAACAAGTAATCACAGTGCAGCAGGTTCGAACTTTATGGTATGGAACGTTGTTTTGTAAGCTCATTTTATGTTACAGTCGTGGTTCTCAGAGCACCAGAAGGCGTGTTATCTCATTATTCCTAACAAGCCTGGGAGGGCCTCCCTGCATCGCTGCGGGCTCCTAATGGCCTTCGTGGTTCCAGTCCTGTCCCATTCCCAGCCAGCTGGACCTGCCTTTCCACACCAGGAATCAGCGCTAGTGTTTGCACTTTGTATTAGAGGGTGCTAAGATTCTGGGAATTGTTCCATGCCTGGGCCTACCAATTACTTCATGGCTGAGCCGGGATTCCAACTGCGTCCTGCTGACTCTAAATCTCTTTTGTTAATCCTGGGAGTTTCTCTTTTACTAGGCTGACTTCTTTCAAGTTTTATCAGGCTTGATTTTTATGATTTATGGTATCGCTTAGGAATGTGTCCAGCTACAAAATGGAGAAAATCCTATCAGTGATGACTTAAGAAGTAAGTGCTTATTTGTTGTGTAGAAGACAAATACAAACAAAGGCCTGGAGGACATAGTTCAGTGGAAGCGCACATGCATCCTTGGGCGGGGGTCAGTACCCAGCACACCCCCTTCCCCAAATAATCCTAATAATATAAAATGTGCAAGCCACCACAGAGCGCTTGTCACATGCCAGGGTGTTCCAGTCCTCTGATAGGATCCGTTCATTCTTCTTATGCAGTTTATACTCTAGAGCAGAGAATCAGTGAACTTTGTTGCAAAGAGCCAGATAATCTCTCAGGTCCTCCAGTCTCTGTTATGTAGCTGTTTAAATCTGCTGTTGTAGACCAATAGCAGTCACAGACAATATATGCAAGAATGGGCGTGGATTTGTTCCATTAAAACTTTACTTATAGCACATGCTTATAATCCCAGCACCCTGGGAAGCCGAGGCAGGAGGATTGCTAGTTTGAACGCAGCTAATGTGAGATTTACCATCTTATTTTCTTTTTTCTTTCTTTTTTTCCCCTAATATGGGGAGTTGAGCCCAGAGCCTTTGCCCTGAGCTACATCCCCATCCTTTTTGGGTTTTTTTGTTTTCGTTTTTTTTGAAACAAGTTCTTGCTAAGTCACTCGGTTGCTCAGGCTAGGCTCAAACTTGTGATCCTGCCTCAGCCTCCCAGGGTGCTGGGATTATAGGCCAGCACCACCATCTTGGGCCACTATTAAGTGTGTATTCAGTGGCTTTAACTAAGTGTGTCACTCTGTAGCACATCTCCAGAAGGTTTTCATCTTGCAGACTCTAAGCTATCTACCCACTGAGCAGCAACCCTCACTCTTTCTTCTCTGAAGAGTTTGACTGCTGTAGATGTACCATGTTACTGGAGACATGTACTGTGGGTCTTTTTTGTGATTGGCTTATTTCGCTTGGGATCATCCATATCACAGTTCTTTTTTTTTTTTAATGCCAAGTAATATGTCCATTGTCTTCACGCACCACGTTGTGTGTACCTGCCTGTCCCGCAGGCTGCTTTCACCTCTTGGCACTGCTAGCAATGCCGCCAGTGAGGCTCACGTGTGACCAGCGTGATGTCTCACTGTAGGGTTGGGACGTTCCCTCCACCAGGCCCCACTGGGGAGGCTGCTCACACACCTGCCCAAGCTCAGGGCTGCCATAGCAAGATTTGCCTCCTTCCCTGTGTGTGATACGCAGGACACTGGTCCCCTGACGGCCCTGGCAGGCTCAACTGGGGATCTTTGTCCATAGGTGCTAAGTTGTTGAATCTCAGTTACTTTTCTCTCCTCCCTGGGACAAAATACCTGATACCTAAAATGAAGGAAGGAAAGGTTTATTTAGCTTACAGTTTGTGGAGGTTTCAGTCCATAATCAGCTGGCAATGTGGCAGGCTGTGGGAAGCACTCACTTTCTTGATCAACTTCCCAAGGCAGTGTGATAGGGCACAGGGGCAACACTTCAAGGCAGCAGCCAGAGCAAGGAGAGGGGCAGAGCAAGTCCCTTCTCCTCTCTTACATTGTACACAGGCCACCCTGGCTCCAGTGGGGGTATAGCACTCACAAAATCTCCTTGCCCTCCTCTTGCACAAGCTGAGGATATTTACAAAGTCAGAACTTGGCTCCCTGCTGAGTCTCTTAGTTAAACTTCTCAAGTTGACACAATGTGTCAACGTAACACCAGCTAATTTGAATTTCTGCTCAGTGTCTGTCCTTGTTATCCTTTCTATTCACATAAATGTGCAAGCCAGAGCTGGCTTTGCTCTGCTTCCTTTATTCTCTCCTTTTCTCTCTTTCACTCCTTCTTTCTTTCCAGTGTGGGGCTCGGTATGTGCCAGGTAAATGCTCTACCACTGGGCAGTGTCCCATCCCAGGGTGTTTTTCTTTGTAAAGGTCTTGGGAAAGTTGACTGCAAAAGTGAGTGCTTCCCACAGCCTAAGATGAGTTTCTCAAGGTTATAAGGTAAATAAGTGAATGCTAATTATTAAATAATCAGTTGTGCACTGCCCTTAATTAGATGTGTCCTGTGGTTTCCCAGTGAACAGAGGTGATTGCTGTGTTGACAGTGAGTGTGGCCTGTTGTTGTCCTTGGGTTTGGGCAGCTGTCCCTAAAGGATTACTCCACAAACCAGAGATGTCTTCTGAGCAGCTTTTTAGGGGGAAAAACAGGCATCAAGAGCATGTAGTTCATATGTCAGCTGACTGGTGTGGCACCGGAAGGCTCATAACAGGCCAAAGAGACGTCAGGTTGCTGTGGGAGAGCTGGGGAAACAACCAAGGATCCTGCCTAAACTGACGCAGCTGGATTCTTGCTAACACGGGACACAGAAGCCCAGGGTTGTGGTCTCATGGAGGAGAGGCTCGGGGAGCCTGACTAAAGTCCGGTCAAGGGGAGAGGGCTCGTTCCACCCCACTCTGCTCTCACAAGACAGTAGTAGCTGTGAAGGGCGTGAACCAAGCTGTGTTCCAATGAAATGTCATCAATGGCCATGAAAACTGGAATTTCATGCACTTTTCACGAGTCATGAAATGTGATTCTTCTTTTGGCTTTTTCAACCACTTAAAAGTATCAAAGTCGGCCTATAATCCCAACACCTGGGAGGCCGAGGCATGAGGATCACTATGAGTTTGAGGCCAGCTTTGAGTAGATAACAAGACTGTCTCAAAAAAACAAAAACCTCCCAAGAGTCTAGTGGCTGACCCTTGCTCCTCCAAAAGAGGTCACAGGCTGGATTTGGCTTGTGGGCCTCATCATAATGTGAGGTGAGTGTTCCATCACCTGCATTACAGGGAGCAAATTCAGAGGAGCACGGAGCTGGGGCTCCCTTCGGGCTGCCGTGGTCCAGGTGTGCGTGCTGTCCTCAGCACGTGCCCATTCTCCTCAGATGTCTGGGCCTCCAGAGACCGCACAGACCTTCAGGGCCTCAAGAGCTGTGTGAGTCACATTTCCCTCAGCGACCTGCGAGGACAGAGGCAGTTTTTTGTTTGTTTGTTTGTTTGTTTGTTTGTTTTTTAATCCCTGGTTAAACATTTCACACTATCCTTTGGCAGCTGGTAGATTCCTAATTCCTTTGACTTTGTGCTTTGTCTGAAAAGGGAGAGTCAGAACTGCCTTGTTACAAGGTTGTCCTCAGCACTAATTCAGATGCTTCGAGATAATGAGCTCGGCAGGGCCCTGGGGCCGCAGTGGGCCCTCGGCACCATCCTCCGAAGGCCACCAGCTCTTACCTGATGTACTGCCACCGATGACACCCTTGTGCATTGTCACACATAATTGCAGTGAAGTTCAGGAGGAAGGGCGGCTTGCTGTCACTCGCTTGCTGTCTGCTCTGTGGTAGGAAGGGTTCTGCCCCCCAGCAGGCATGCTTTTGAGGGGTGTGAGGTCATGAAAATGCAGCTATCTGGCATGACAGGTGCCCCTGGCCGGTCCCTTTGATTTATGCACAGTCCCAGCCTGTGACCTCCTTCTTCCCAGGGTCTGACCGAGTCTGTCTGAAGCCCTGCAGGGCTCTTGGAGGAAGATGGCAGGTGTCTAGGATGACGACTGTCACAGGACCCAGAACAGCCTGAGGGCTTGGGAGGCCAGCCCAGGATGGGGTACAGGGGCCTCTTTGACCACACCGAGGAGCAGCACTGTGTGACAGTGGCTGTGTTGGTGGCACAAGTCCCAGAGAAGCACGACTCTCCTAAGTCAAGGATGACACCCTTCAAATTTTGTTAAGAGTGTTTGTAGGTCTCAGGTTAATTCTTACTATTACATTTTTTAAAAATCCCAAATACCCAAAAAACACCATACCCAAATGACATCCTTTGAAATGGATTTTTCGAAGGTCATGGGAATTAAACAAAGGATCTTAAAGCGAATGACAGCTGTCATGCCAGGGCTGTGCCTGAAATCTGTGGTCCAACCCTTCTTGGAAAGGAGAGACCACCAGTCTATATTACCTCGGGTGACAGCTGTGTAACAGGAACCTGGTTTTCCTTTAAAACAGACAAACAAAGAAACAAACAAATAAAACTTTCTTTTGCATATTTTGGGCACACAAGATCCTGCCTTGGAAAGCCTGTACCACATGTGATTTTGCATGCTCGTTTAGCGATCCATCTTTAATCTTTTCATTTAAAGCTTTCGCTGGGTTGGATTCTGTATTCCATAGACATCTGTCAGGGAGATCCCATTGGTTGACAATGTTGTTCAAATCTTCTCTATCCTGAGTATCTGGTACTAATTCTGTCAGTTATCGAGAATTACCTGTTGAAACCTGCTGTCATCCTCATGTTTATTTCTTTGTGCATAAAGCATCTTTTTTCTCTGGCTGTGTTTTTAAGAGCTTTTCTTGATGACCGTTTGTGAGCAATTTGAGCCTGACATGCATCTGGGATGTTTCTTATGCCTGTGGCTTGCTGAGCTCCCTGGGTCTGTGTATTTATAGTTTTTCAAATTTGGAAAAATATTAGCTCTTCTTCTGGTGCTTTTTCCCTCCTTTTCTTATCTCATCTCCTTTGGTAAGCTCCAGCTACAGATTAGGGGCTCTGTCTTATGCTTCAAGTTGTTCTATAGTTGTCCAACGCTGTGTTCATTTTGATGTGTTTCTCTTGCTAAGACATCAAGTTTGTTTTCTTCTGCAATGTTTAATCTGCTGTTTATTCCATTCAGTGTGTTTTTTACCTCATATAATGTAGTTTTCTCTCTAGAAATTTAGTTTGGGTCCATTTTATAGCTTCTGTATCTCAAATGAAATGCAATTATGATGATTATTTTGATGTCCTTCTTGGCTAATTCTGTCATCTTTGTGAGTTGTGGATTTGTTTTGGTATTTTTGTTTCATGGGTTTTTTCCCTTTTGTCTCTATATGGGTCATATTATCCTGCTTCTTATATCTGGTATTTTCTTTTTATTGGATGTTAGATATTGTGAGCTTCACCTTGTTGGATGCTGGTTACTTTTCTATATTACACAAATTTACTCTGGGGTGCAGTTATTTAGAAACAATTATATTATCTCTTAAAACTTGTTAGGTAGAGCACTGTAATTGCTCCTGGGCACTAAAGCAGGACTCCTGAGTACCTTGCCAAGGCTCTGTGGGTCCCAGGATTTCCTGTCAAACTGGCATTCCAGGCCCTCCCTCTGTAGCCTCCCACACTACTTCTTGTGCTTCCCTCTGGGTTTCTTCAGTCTGTCTTTCCACACACCCAAGGGCAACCCTCTGCAGCTGTCCTTGCTTCTCTTTCTGGGCACCTGGCTGCTTTCTGCCCTATGAACTTTCAGCTCATTGACTCATGGAGTTTGTGAGGTTCTGCCCAGGGTTCCTCCGCCCTACAACACAGCCAGGAAATGAAGCGAGACAGCAGAGTTGGGCAGTGGTAGGAACTATGTTTTATTTTTCACTGTTTTTAGGTTGCCCAGTGTCTGCAGTGCTGTACATTTTCTCCTCCTCCTCCTCCTAATTCTCTTCCTCTTCTTCCTTTTTTTTAAAAACTATTTCCCATGGAAAACTGTGCTTAGCATTCCATTTTGACCAGAAGTAGAACTCTTTCAAAGCAGCAGATTTTTGAAAAGTCATATGTAACATTTAAAATATATATATAACCAAAAGTAAAATTAATAAAATGAATTTCAGCGTATTACTACAAATAGACATTTCAACGTCAAGTCATTTCTTCTAAGACCCAGCCTGAAGAAACACTAGATTGTTGAATGAATTCTAGATACTGTATGATTTTTCTACAGCAAATATTTTATATGGTTTCTATGTTATATGGTTATATGGTATGTGTTATAGTTGACCTTGGCATTTTGAGCTTATATGCAGTTTTGATCTTTTTTACCAGAGTTTTAAACAGTAAGAGAGCTTTTTAAGAAATTGTTTATTTTTTATAAGCGCATGTTTGCAGTACATAATGGTCACATTCCTCGATGGGAGCTGGTACATGCGTGTAACACTTCTTCGTTATTTTTATCCTCTTCTCCTTCCTTCCTTTTCCACTCCCTCCATCTCTTGAACCCCCTCCCATTTGCAAAAGATCTATTTCCCTGTTTCCTATTCTTTTAGTTTGCTCTTTGTTTATATTTTGGGTTTCACATGTAAGAGAAACCATGTGGTGTTTAATCTGTATGTCTGATTTACTTCACTTAACATTATCCTCTCGAGGTGTATCCATTTTCTTACAAATGACTTTATCCTTCTTTATGGCAGAGTAATGCTCCATTGTGTGTAAACATCACATTTCCTGTTTCCACTCACCAGCTTGCTGATGGACATATAGGCTGTTTTCAAGGTTTAGTTATTGTGAATTATACTGCTGTAAGCACGTATGAGCATGCATAGATCACTATAAATATCTGTAGCTTTTCGAGAAGAGGCCAGCTTTTTACAAAAATAAGAAAAAGTTTTTAATTCAAAGTAAGGGTGCTAAATAAGAGGAGAGCTAAGCTCTTGTTAGGTCCTTTAGCTTCAGAAGGAAGCGTATTATGTTACAGAAAAGGCAGAGGTTTGGGATCAACCCAACTTGAAGTCAAGTTCCAGCTGCCTGACCTCAAACTACTAAAATATGCTCCCTGCATTTGCCCTACATGTGCAACTGCCTGTGTTGTTGTGCGTTTTATTTGAGGACATGTAAAGCACATACTCAGTGCTTGGCTCAAGGTAGGTGCTCAAGAAATGTTTGTCCCCTTCCTATCTCTTGTCTGGTAGCCTATAAGTGACTCTTTTTAAAAGGCCCTTTGCAAAATACTTCACATGTTCCTGCTGCCTGCAAATCCACTTAAAATATCACTTCACAAATTAATAGAGGAGAAAAAGATGTTTAGAGAGAGAACAGCTTAGGGGACAGTGATTGACCTCACCTTGTCTTGGACACATTGGCAGGAAAGCATTTCTTTGTGCCTCGCAGTGTTCAGTACGGAGCCCACGTCTGGGAAAGGAACTGACGTTAATGATGGGCTGGCGAAGAGGCAGGATCAGGGGCCTGAGTGTGGGTGAGCTGGGAGCGATGGGCAGTTTCAAAACTAAGTCAAAAAAGGCACCTGCTCTGGGCTGAATAATGTGTACCCCAAAACTTATATATCGAACCCTTGATGCCCAGTGCCTTGCAATGTTAGTACATTAGCAGACAGAGTCCTTCAAATGTGATTAAATTAAAATGAGGCCATTCAGGTGGCCCTAACTCAGCTGGACCCAGGTGAGTGTTGGACATGGAGACCCCAGGTATGTACACGTGCGCAGGACAGGCGAGGACACAGCGAGGTGGCAGCCATCACAGTCAAGGAGTGGCCTCAGGAAGGGCCCACCCAGCCAACACCTTGGGCCTCTGGAACTAGGAGGAAATAAATGTCTGTTCTGTGAGTCCCCAGGCCACTGGCACTGTGTCAGGGCGAATGAAGCAGTCAACCTGCAGGTCTCAGCCTGTGACATTGCATGGTCATCCTGGAGCCTTCTCTTTCCCCTTCGGCCTTTCCTGGCTCATTCACGTATTGTGGGTAAGTGCCACATGGCGAGGCCTCCTCCCTCAGCTCCAGTCTGGTGGGGCACCATGAAGTCCATCTCAATGGGGGTCCCCGCCACCCAGGCTGCTTTGGCCATGGGGTGATGGACACCTTACAGCATCATTGCTGCGCAGCTCTGCCGCCACCAGGCGGATGAGCTCAGGCCAATCTCGTGTTCCCAGACCTGCATGGTATAAAGCCACATGCTCACTTGGCTCAGCCTGGTGCTTGTATTTGATGCTTTCCACAGAAATGCCAAAAACAGAGTAGGAATGTTTAAAAACAATCCATCAAATTGGCAAATACACCACCAAAGCACCATGGCTCTGGCCTGTGGAAGTTTAGGCGAGTTTCTGGCAGCAGCGAGATATCACAGGGACAGTCCCCGGAGCCAGCTGTGGAGGTGGGAAGGGCAGAGAGTCCAGGCTGCGGGGGGCTCTTAGCAGCCTGAGAATCCCCCGAGTCCCCTCCACTCTGTCCCCTACACAGAGCGATGACTTCAGACCTCCCCACCGCGCTCGCCAGGCCTGACTTGCCAGGGGAAGCAGAGGGCGTCACAGAGGACCCATCTGCCACCAGCTTGTCATCCCAGTCACAGCTGAAGAGCCGTTCTTCTGGCCTCAGGCCCAGGCTTTGTCTGTACATCACTGTGGGTCCCTCTTCTCTCTTGCTCAATGCTAAATCCTTCCCCCGCTTCTACACACCCAGGTCATTCTGATCAAAAACAAGCAAACGGACCAAGCTCGGATTTGGCTCCTCAGCCTCTCTCCCTCCATTCTGTTGCCTCTTGCTGCAGGGAGTAGAGCCAGTAAACCAGTAAAGCCTGGAATCCACTCCGCCACCATCGGACCCCTAGACCCACCACTAGGCCAAATAACTGCAGATGTGCTGCTCATGTATTCTTTGTTTCGGAAAATCTGCCTTCCCCTGGCTTCCAGGACATAGTTGTCTCCTCATTTATTTCCCTGTCCTCTTCTCCTTCCACCTGGCTGGCTCTCCTTGGTGGGACATGGTCTGAAGTTTTGTGTCTCTGCTAAATTCACATGTTGAAATCCTAACCTCCAGGATGATAGTAGTAAGAGACAGGGCCTTTGGGTGGGGGTTAGGTCCTGAGGAGGGAGCCCTGGTGAATGGGCTCAGTGCCCTTATGAAGGAGGCCAGAGGGCACCCTGTGAGGACGTGGTGAGGAGCTATTGTCTATAAACCAAGAAGCAGCCCTCACCGGACTTCCGGTTTGCTAGCGCCTTCATCCTGGACTTGCGGGCCTCTATAGAGTTGTGAGTCATCAATTTACACTGTGTGTAAGACCCCATCGGAGGAATTCTGCACCAGCACTGCTCATGAATGTCCTTCTGTGGAGTCGAACTGGTGGCAAAATCTAAATGTGAGCTCACCTGCCTCATTCTTCCTCTGAGCTCCAGACAAAATGTACTCCACTGTTTCCACGCCGTCCCTTCCTGCATGATGCCTGGGCACCCTGAAAACCAGCCTGGCCAGAACCTGCCAGCCTCGGTCCTCCTCCAGACCTCCCTGACTCTGGACACAGGGCAGCTTCCTAGATGCTGTGACAGAAATCCTGTGCCATTGTGAACATTGTCCCTGCGGTCAGCCATTGTACCCAGTCCATCAGTAAATTCCACTGGTTTTGTACCTCTTAAAATTTTCTTAAATACACCCATTGTTCCCAACTCTCTGTCCTCCAGGGCCAAGACATCATTGGCTGTTGCTCCCTGTAATAGGTTTTCAGACTGCCCAACAAATTGTTTTTTTAAAATACAAGTCTAATCATGTCAGCCCCATATATGAAATCCTTCCCATTGTTCATGGAACAAGAATAACACATCTTAACACAGCCAGGCAGGGTATGGTCCCTCCTGACTCGCCAGCCTTGCTCGGCAACTATGTCCATTGTCTTAGTCTCTTTTGCATAGCTGTAAGAGGATGCCTGAGACTGCATCACTTGCAGTGAACAGAAAGGTACTGGCTCATAGTTGTGGAGGTGGAAAAGCCTACATCAGGTTGCTGGCCCTGGCGCATGCCTTCTTGTTGCATGATCATCAGGTGGCAGGAGATGAGAAGGGGTGGGAGGGAGAAAAGCAGAGACTGACTAGCTGCAGAAGGAGCCAGACGCACCCTGTAATATTGCGCCCCTCCTCTGATAATGGCATTAATAAGCTCTACTCTCCAGCTTCCCGCCTCTCACAGGCCCCACCTGCCAATACTGTCACAGTGGGAATCCACCTTGCACGTGAGTTTGGAGCACCATGGTGGTCCCTGGGACCCCTACTGCCCTGCTGGTTTCTTGCTTCCCTCTTTCTGGTCCCAGCCAGCGCCTCACCAGGGGAGGTCGCCCCCTTACTGCACTCCCCCAGTGTGTATAGTCTGTGTGTGTTTACTGTCTGAAGAGATGGGGTTCTGATGTCTTATGACAACATCCTGGCTGGGGACAGGTAGAGAGCTAGGCCATTCTCAGAGGCAGCAGGAGCCACGCTGAGCACATCTGTGAAATACACACACACACACACACACACACACACACTCTCTCTCTCTCTCTCTCTCTCTCTCTCTCTCTCTCTGCATAGCCAGACCTCTCCTCCTGACCTGTCCACCTGGGACGCAAGAGGCCTCTGCCTGAACCTTCACAGATCCAGGTGCGGGCACTAAGGAGCACCGTGGTACCTTAGAGCTGGCAGGAGTCACTCAGACCAGTCAGTGCTAAACCGTCGCCAGCCCTGCCAGCCCTTCCCCACACATCCCAGGAAAGGCCTGGCCTCGGCGCACCCCTGGCTCACACCCCTTCTGCCACCTGACCGCCCCAGTGCCTCCCGGGTGGGTCTGCGTGGTATCCTGCGCTGCCTGTGCTGGGACCTGTGAGCACAGTGCCTCTGCTCCTGGAGACTGCTGCCTGTCCTCTGCTGGCTGTGCCCGAATGACTGTCCCCTGAGAGCACACCGAGCACGGGACAGGGCTGATGGTCCCTACACTGGACACTCGGGGTCCCACCACTCTGAACTCACCTCGCTTGCTTTTGTCTCTGATCCTTCTCTGCTTTTGTTCAGAAGGTCTGACACTGTCTGTCTTCTTCACTAGACTGTAATCTCCACGAAGTGGGGTCCCTTGTTACTTCTCCTCGTCAGGTTCCCCACAACTTAACACAAGGAAACAGGGATTTTTTTTTTTAGATTGGATAAATGAGTTTGAAGAACACACCCTGTGTTCCAACTTGAGACAGCTGTTCTCTGAGTCTCGGTTTTGTTATCAGTCTCGGGTGGAGATTCTTTCTGACCCTTTTCCTGCTGAGGATTCTTAGGAGGAAAGCAGTGTATGTTACCCACATTGCTTCCTGTTGCAAGTCATTCTCATTCCGATTTGAAAGTGGAGGTTTAGAGGCCCAACCATGGAGATGATCGACGGGTGCCACCTTTTCCCTTGTAAAAGAGCAACACGGGATGTGGAGTGCAGAAATGAGTCTTACTTATGTGAAAAGGTGATGAGGGAAAGTTAAACTGAATGAAGAGACATTTTATACTTTGAGTTTTTCCACTATGGGAATTGAGTGCTTGTTTAAGATAATTTGGGTAGCGAAGAAAGGCAGAAGAAAAGAAGTCAGGCATCTTTAACCTCCCTAGCATGTTGTCCATGTTCATAAATACTCATCAGGAGCATAATTCCTGCCTGCCGATGTGGATGTATGTTATTTTATCGTGGTTATTGTGAAAAGTTTCACTCCGACAGAAATGTTAAGATTAGCATTCCTCGTGTGTAAAGCTTTGTGTGCACAAATGCATCCTTTATGTGGCTGGGTGGAAGAAGATGCATAGGAATACTTTGTAGGCTTCAGATCATTCTTCCTTAATAAGGCTAGAAAAGTTGGACCCGTTCATGCATCCATCAGTGCAGAGCCTGCTTCCCTGTGTCCCGGCCACCTGTGGAGACTATGAGAGGTAAATGCACATGTATATCTACACATACGTAAAAGCGTATTTAACAGGGAGGAGTGATACCGCATTGTTTTAATTTCATTCCCAGTGCAAATTATTCCCAAACATCAACAGGTTCCTCTTGGCCCTTCGTTTTTGCTTTTCATGTATTACCTGTGGTTCTTTGCATAGTTTTCCCCAGGGCTGCCTCCCTTTTCCTATTGATTTAGAAAACCTTCTTTATAGTATGCATAGTAACTTAATTTTTCTCACGTATACAATATCAGCATCAGTGATGATCCCCTTTTCAAATGATCAGAAGTTCAAGGACACTTTTTTTAAAAGAACATACGTCATGGGATAATGTGGTTAACTTCACAATGCTCATTTCTCTCTTATTTGAAAATTTGGCCACTCACACTGCATGCAGGAAGCACACATGTGAAAAGAGTATGGTCTTGGAGCTTGGATGAACCTGATGGGGTCCTAATCCTGCCCCTCTGTAGCTGAAGGGCTTGGGGCAAATTGTGAACCAAGTCTCAGGGCTCTGCCCTGGGTAGCAGGCATTCCTCTGGCTTGCTTAAAGAGATCAATGGCTTTCAGGAAATGTGGTTTAGACATGATTGGCCATGTTTATTCCCTTTCTAGAGGCCATAAAGATGTGCTATCTGTGTATCTTTACTCATGTGTGGTGCTTGTTCGCGTGTTTGTCTTGTTTTGTTTTTGCAACCCTGAGGTTTGGAGCCAGTGTCATGACACTGAGCTACGTCCCTAGCATTCTGGCTTTTTTTTTTTCAAACAGAGGCTCACTGAATAGATGTGTTTTATTTCAATAAGGAACATGCATATTTCATTAAACTAGTAGTCAGATATTCAGTCTGAGTAGGTAAATCTGAGAAAATACAAATAAGTGTAGAAAAATTCTTAGTTAATTGTTAACTTGGTTTTGTGTGTGGGGTCTTTGTTTTTGTTTGTTTCCTTTTGACAGTGCTGAGGCTAAAACCTGGGACTTTATGTGTGCTACACAGTCATTGTGTCACTGAGCTACATCCTCAACTCCTAACAGCAATATCTCTGAGCCCAGGATGCATTTTAACATGCAAACTTGAAGGGGTATTAGTAGCTTACTCACTCCCGTCACAGAGACACAATGCCCTGCCCTCACAACTTCACTAAAGAAAGAGGTGTTTATTTAGGTTCATGGTTTTGAGAGGATCAGTCCAAGTCAGCTGGCTCCTCAGTGGGAGGGCCTGAGTGTGGGAAAGCTGCCCTCCTGTCACTGAAGCCAGGAAGCAAAGACAGGGAGGCCCTGGGGAGGAGATGTGCCTCCTGGTCACAGCCCAGTGACTCTTCTTGTGACCAGGACCCACCTCCTAACAGCACCCCATGATCTCATCGCCTCCCAAAAACCCAGCCTCAGAGCACAGGAGGCTTCTGGGAGACATTCTGGATCCTAAACCGTAACAATTAGCAAATCAGAATCCACCCTACAAAACTAATAGAGTAGGATATGACATTCTGAAGGTGGGGGGGGGTGCTGGGGGAGACGACCTCAAATGCTCCAAGATATTTTGATTCAAAATAGCTTCAAATACAGTGTCAAATGCTTGCACTCTTTCATTGAGAAGTTGTGTCTCAATCTGTGCTCTTTTTCCCTGTAGGTGTGGTTGGATCTCTTAAAACCTATTGTGAAACAGATTCGAAGTAAGTATCCCTCTATGTTTAACCATGTCGGTACTTTCAAAGCCAGTGTTCATCCTGGAGGCGCCTTTTGTTATAAAGCACCAGTGCTGCAAATTCTCTTTTTTTACCCTGATTGCTTGCCATCATCCATCCACCCACATACGGTACTGTCAAAGTGTTTTTCCTCTACAATTTTCATACATAATCATTTGATCATGAAAATCTTGCTTGGAAAATAAACCACTGTTGCTTGGATTAATAATTTACAGCTGTTAACAAAGTCCCAGAATAATTGAGCTTATCTGTTTGGGCCACTGTTTCTACTGTCACTTTTGAAGGGGAAAGGCGGAGCCCTTTATTCATAAAATCGATTTTAGGTTTTGTGTTCTCCCCTTCAAAGCCTGAAAACCAGAATGCAGTGCTGTTGGGGGCAGGAGGAGGTACTCGAAAATGCGCACGTGTCTGGTGGCCTGTGTGTTCCCTACGGGCCGCAGAGCTCTCTGGGAGCCTGGCCTGCATGTTGGAGAGAAAAGGTTTCAGAGGGCCGAGCAGAGGAAGAAGAAAGAGAGCACTTTCTTTTTCTCTTCCTTCTCCCCAGCTTTAGCTCTGTCTCATCCTTCCTTCTTTCTGCCTTGCAGCGACAGCTCTGCTCCCAAAGTCATCCCAAATGGTCACTTGCTGCAGCCAGGACCTAGATCAGTCTGGGTCCAAAACCACATTACCTTTAGTGGAGCTTGAAGCTCACAGTATCTGCAGGATCATTGTTCTAAGAGACCCCGCTGAGCCACTTGAAGCAGTTCATGTGGCTGTAAAGACCACACGACACAGTGCCTGGATGGCCTCCTGCAACTGAAACTGACTTTGGTCCTCTGTCATTTCAATTAAGCAATTATTGATGCTGAAAGTGAGGGAGCTGTCATTTACTGGATGTTTACTGGGTGGCATCAGCGGAGCTGGCCCCCGCTGGCAGTGACTGAACATGAGTGGGGATCACATTGCGGTGAGCAGCGCCCAGGCCTGGCGGGTAGAGGTGGCCCAGAGCCTGCAGGTTGCTGTCTGGCCCTGCAGTGATTCACAAGGGGGCCAGGCTCGTGGAGGGAGGTGTTTATTCAGCAGGTTGTCAGGCGGGAACAAGAGCAGGGTGATACCGTTTTGTCTCCTCCGTGTGCTATGACTGGCCCATTGTGACAAAGCTGTCACTTGCATGAGTGCTGGCGCCTTCTTAGCTTCAGGGTCTGTTGTGGACCTGAGCGGCCTCTGTTTCATTCTCTCTCTAGAATGGCTGAGAGGCGACAGCGGCCTCCTGTCTTCCTTACCCTGCTGCTGTCGCTCCGGGCTTCTGCTGGTTTGAGGGTCCTTCGGGAGCAGCAGCCCCGCCCCTCTTGGCCACAGCTTTCCTGTGCTTTGTCCTTTTCTTCTGATTCTGTGTGTATGGCCAACACCTTCACCTTGTGATGCATCAGTTTTTATCTACGTCTTTAATCACAGAAAATATATAGTTGCGATTTTGTGTCTGATGACAAACAGTGGAGGAAAAGGATTTTTCCTTTGTAATAAAAGCTAATGGTAAAAGTTGGATTTCATAGAGCTGTAGCTCACATACCTAGCATCTGGGCTCAATCTCCAGCAATGCCAATGATAATAATAATAATAATAATATTTTATTATTGTGCTTCATATGTCATGGAACATCATTCCAAATACAGAACCTGTAAAGCTATTCTTTTATTGTGTTTTATACAGCAGCACACAAAAGCCTGACTCATACCTCCGATTATTACATTGCAATCTGTTTGATGTTCTTTTAATTCTGCAAAGTTATCCATGTTATTCTTAGTCTGTCTCCCCACCAACTCCCCACTCCACCCTCTGCTTCCTGACTGTGTCATACGTCACTGGAATGGTGGCTGAGGCACTCGTGACGGCTTTGGTTGGCTGTGACACAAGCAGGGCCACATCTCATTTGTGTTTCCAGAGCTCAAAGGCACCAGGGCCTTAGAAACCTGTTTGGTGAGCACGGTGGCAAGTGTTCTTACGGACAGTGAAACAGACTAAACTGCATAACGGGCTTACACTTTCATTACCTCATAAATTATCCAAAGTTGGAGACAAATGGCTTTATTAAAGAGTATAGTTGAAGTCCCCAGAGAAAATGTTTACTCTTTCACTGTAGTACTGTTGTCATAGTTTTCAAAAAGCAGATACCTGTTTCCCCTGCTGTGAAAGTAGCAGAACTCGGCTGGTTATTCAGTGGCTTGGAGGGGCGGACAGCCTCTGGGGAGATTGGAATGAGATGTGTTATTGGGTATATAATGTGCCTTATAAAGTCTTTTTATTGATGGCATTTGAAACACTGATCAATAAGTGCTGTACTGAACTTTTTTCTTCTTCTTCCTTAGGGCCAAAGCATGTTGTTGTTAAGTTTGTGGTGAAATTCTTTCCACCTGACCACACACAGCTCCAAGAAGAACTCACAAGGTTAGTGGTTTGGAAACTGGGCTTTCTTTTCTTTTCTTTTCTTTTCTTTTCTTTTCTTTTCTTTCTTTCCTTCTTTCTCTCTTTTTTTCTACAGAGGAAAAGAGAACATTAATCTTCTAAATTGATTTAATATTTCCACAATATTTATTGGACCAACATCTGTTCTGAGCTCCAGTTTCATCCTCTTCTCTCTCTGGCTACAAAAATGAAGGGAAAGAAAGTTCCAGGTTTTCTCTGTGGCTGGAGGTGGAGTCTGGTTTCTTTAATAAAATGATGTAAGACGTGAACTGCGCTTGTAACCTGTTAATGTCTTATTTTCCATCTAATATCTATCATATCCTGAGATAGTTCCTTTCTGTGGAACCAGGATGTCAGTTCAAGATTTACATTTGCTGCTGGCATGGATGGACAGATTGGGTGCGAAGTGTAGGTCAGGTTCTTAGTGCAGCCAGTGGGGAGAAACATGGCATTGTTGGGTCAGGCTTGGCTTCAGCCATCGGTCCTGCCACTTGCTAGCCATGTGACCAGCCAGTTACTTGTTTCCTGTGTCCCATTGTTAATCCACTGCTGACAGGCAGATGATAATGCAGGCTTGGCCGATTGTTTTCAGGATAAGCACATAGCATGGCTGGGACCCAGTAGGAACTGTAAATGCCACCATCATTGAGGTCACCATCACCACAGCCATTGTCACCATCATGGCTGTGTCACCATCATTCTTATCATATCCCTATCACCGTGGTCATCACCTGTCACCTCCGTCACTGCCACTCCTCATTTTACAATGTGAGACAGCACAGATGGGTGGCAGGCAAGAGCAGAGCAGGAACTCCTGAAGGTAAAGCCTCCCTTTGGAGAGCACCTTTCTGCATGCATGGGTGTGACTGGGCAAATTCTTGTCACATGTGCCTTTCACATTGTGGCTTATTAAGACCAAGATCATCTATCTCTCTCATCACGTGCAGCACAGAGCATAAGGTCTTGGGTGGCCGGCCTTCCTTCTCAAAGGACTGAAGACATTCATTCAGTCACCAGTATTTATTAAGTATGTGCCCTGTGCAAGCACCGTTCTCGGCCTTGGGAAGACAGTGGTGAAAAGATAAGTCTTGACTGTCATGGAAATAGAAAATGACTGAGGAAAACAGCAGGTGCCTGGCAAGTACAAGGTCATAAGTTTAATCTCTGGTACCAAAAAAAAAAAAAGAGAGAGAGAGAGAGAATGTTTAAGCAGGGCATGATGGCGCACACCTGTAATCCCAGCACTTGGGAGGCTGAGGCAAAGGAATCTTTGCAAGTTTGAGACCAGTCTGGACTACGAAGTGAGCCCAAGGCCAGCGTGAATGGCACAGAGAGACCCTGTCTCAAAAAGGAGGAAGAAGAGGAGGAAGAGAAGGAGAAGGAAAGGAAAGGAAAGAAAAGACTGATGATGATAATAGGTGCCCAGGTGTGATGATGAAGACCAGTCAGGCATTTTCTGAGGAAGAGCTTTCCAGAAGAGTTTTACGAAGACATCCTGCTGCTTCGTGTTCTGCCCGAGTCGCCGTTGATTGACTGCCTCCACTTACCACCACCCTCTCCACGGGGGCTGTTCTAGCAGTTTCCAGGGCTGGCTTTCCGGTGTTGGAACACGCACTGCTCTGAGCTCAGTTCTCTGACATAAACCAAGGGACGCGTCCAGTGAGTGGGCAGCAGGTGGTTTTCTTCCTGCCCATCAGCGGGCCTCTTCGCTGCTTAGAAAGTTACAGGCATGAAGCCGTTTTTTTCCACTAAAAATTCTCCTTTGCAAGTAATTGTGTACCTTTTTCTTTTCTTTCTTTTTTTTTTTTTTGAATCGACTTTTCTGTCATTCTGGTCTTCTAAAACTCCATGCAGCTTTTTACCACTGACGCCAAAGGCACCTGGCCCTTGGCTGACTCTGTCCACACCGATAAATTCCTAGTGACACAAGCATCACCCAGCAAGGCAGGTTTTGGTATTGGTGGTTTTCATGTTCTGCCTTCTGTGTGAATTGATATTTTAGAAATCTTTTCCAAGAAGAAAACTCACTCAGCTCAACATTGAGTAAAATCACTCTGAAATGTCTACTGTGTTTCAACTCCCCTCACCCTCCACCTTGGCACGAAAGTGTCGCATGCAGGGATCCTGGCCACTCCACCACACTGAGGGTTCCTCACTCAGATTCCTGCAGGAGCCGCAGCACCAGGACGAGCCTGGGGGATTTCAGGCACTTTCCCTGGCAGATGGCAGAGGCTGGCAGAGGCTCCATCGGTGCTTTGCAGAGAAGAGGGCGACTCTGGTCTGCAGGTAGCAGATCCTAGGTGGCTGTAGCTTTGTACTCGGTTCTCCGGCTTCCAGGAATAGCTTTTTGCCTCCCATTTATTTAGCTCGAGATTAAATTGCACCTTGCTCTTCAGCAGGAAACCTTGCTCTTCAACAGGAAGTGCACACTCAGTGGACTGTGTTATACCGACAGCAGCACCCAGGCTACTAGAAGGACCAAGGTGCAGGGTGAAAACAGCAAGCAGGGATCCCCAGAAAAGAAGCTTTCCTCACTGCAGAGCTCAGAGGCAGATTCCCTGCGCTGACAGTGAAGACTCGGCTCTTCCCCAGCCTGGGGCATCACGCTCCGAATTGTGCTGGATTTGCTGCCCTGGATTGCCGGCTGACGTTACCCTAGACGGTCGAGGAAGCGGAATTCCTTCATTTAATGAGGAAAAAAGAGAGAGCGAGCAATTAAGACTTCCCAAATGAGTTAAATTAAAATAGGTGTGTTGTAAATAAGGCAGGGATGGGCGTGATGTGTGATTTGCTGTCTCCATTAAGTAAAGCCCCCTCATCAGTCCCACGCCCGGTTCCACTCAGAGCCCCAGCTTTTCAGCATGTTCCCTGATTTCCTTGTACCGAACAGATTAAAGTCAGCCTCAGCTCCTGTGGATCCCGTTGGCCTGGCTTCCGTTTATAGTGACAGACGTGTCCCTGAGTCTGAAGTAGCTCTGCAGCCAGCGTACTCAGCTTACAGCCTGTGCTGCTCAGGACAGCGACCGCCAGTACCAGGAAGGCGTTTCTCACGTTACGGGGCTTCCGAGCAGGGAGTCTGGGTTTGTGTTCTCAGACAGCTTTGCTTCCCTTTGACTTAGAGAGACACAGACAGGGAGAGAGAGAGAGAGAGGAGGTGGGTGTTAGGGAAAGCAAGCAAAAGAAAAAAGCAAACACAGGGAGGTTGGATAAAGGTCACTCTTGTCAGCTGGTAGATCCACAGCCGGTTTTTTGTTCTGTTTTTATTTGCTGGTTATACAATTGCCTCTGTGTTTTTCAGTTCTTGTAATGGAACATCCCAAATGACTTCAAGAGGATTAGTGACTCTCTTGTTAGCATTAATTGACTGCTAGCATTTATTAAACATTTCTGTTGTAGATTCTGTGTTCTCCACGTGTTACCCATTTAATGCTTATGGAAACTTTAGTTGTCTATATCATTAAAGCTTTTGTTTTTTTTAGAATTAAAACGAGGCTGAGGGTATGGCTCAGTAGAAGAGCTTGCCAAGCATACACCAGGCCTAGATTCCATCCCCAGCACTGCACAAAAGTAAAATGAAAAATAATTATTATCAGAAAGATAGTAACTTAGCAGCATAGGAAGTGAGAATATAAAAGACTAAGGAAATAAAAAACATTCCATCATGTTGCATGTCACATTCATGTGATATCCTTTTTGGATTTTTTAAATCTCATCTAATACCTTGACCATACTTAAAATTCACTACTTTTCCCCAGCTGTCATTTACATCTGTTTGTTCTAAAGTAAGATTCACTGTATGACCACATATTACAGCTGCTTATTCCTTCTGGGCCTTTTAAATCTGGCATAGTCCCTCATTTTTTCTCTTCACGATATCCTGTCTCCTGAATTTATCCTCATCTTTATGGTGCTATTTAGTGTATTCTTCAAACCGTTGTATTTTCTTGTAAACTAGAAATTTGTGTCAAAGGCTTGGTGGATACAGCTCATCATTTCTGGCTGGACTCCATCGTAAGTGTTTTCCATACTCCGTCCACCTCTCATGCATGATGCCGAGATTGCTCACTGACCTGAAGTGGTGATGTTCCGATCTTTCCATTGCGAAGCTACGTTGCCTCATCGCTCTGTGACTCTCCAGTTTCCTCAGTAAGCTTTGTACCAGCTGACGATCTTTGCCAGAGTCAGCAATTTCTTTAGAGACTGTAGGATCCTGGTTTTCTAATCTCATCATTCCCGCCATGCTGTAAGTTGGTTTTGTCCTGTGACGCGAAGCCTTACTTCACCACTGTGGGCTCTCCGACTCTTCTAAGATGCCTCCTGCTGAAAAGACAGGTTGCAAGCTCCATTCTTCACATTTGGTGACCATTTTTTGATTAAGAAGTTGCTTTAATCATTCTTCAGATAGTAATATAGTCAGTTCTCTATCATTTTGGACTCATGGATTTTCACTAATTCAGCATCTTTTGATTCACATTTATCATTCTTACTGCTGTTCAGGTGGTCATAACTTTTGGCCAGTGAAGCCCTTTAAGATATTTCTTTTGTCCTTTGATCCAGTTTATTTGTTTTTAAACGCTGCCTTGCTTCCCAACAAGAAATTCCAAGCTTCTCTTGTTCCCTTTGCTACCCCAGACCTGGAATCTACCATTTCTTCCAGGACCTACCTGCGTCCTACCCCTGGGTACTGTGTGAAGGACAGAATCTGGTTGCTAAGGGTTGCTATGGGAGGAGACACAGTTTCCTGGCAGTGGGCAACACTAGTCAGTACCCTTCTAAAAATACCTGAGTTTATGTAGATCAAACCCGTTTTAGCAGTGCACAGAGTTTTACTTAATTTCTTTGATGTATAAACGTCTATACCAGTGGCAATAAACCCATGGCATCCATGCTGCAGTGGGCTGTTCATATCACTGAAAACTCTACCATGTTCACCATGCTGACTTGCTTTACTCAACAGTATGAAGAACACAATTTAAAAATAACAAATTGCATTTTAGAGGCCTGGTAGGGAAGCAGCTAACGTGACTGTTACATTATAAAAAAGTCACTTTTGTCTTTCTGAGTCTTCAGCAAAGCTCACACTGCCCACAATACATTGCTGTTATTGTCAAAGCCATGAAACCCCTTGAGAGTATGATGCCTGACTCTGTGAAAAAGTTTTAAATGTTACACACGCATGCACATGCACACACATACGCACATAGGGTTACAGGTTATCGTTTTCCATTTTTGCAACTCTCTCTATAAAATGAAACACATCAGCCATTGTATGGAAAGATTCCAGCATATGCTTGTCATTCTCTGGCATTTTAAGATGGTAAGTATTGACCTCACAGTGAGTGGTATCTTCCGATGCCCACTGCCCATCTTGTCACTTGGTTTGGTCACCTCTCTTTCATTTCTCAAAGTGCACATGGGCTGCAGGGTCAGGCCCATCTTTCATGGGACCTTCTCCCTGTGTGACACCTTTTTTTCTCTTTGTTGGCCTTGGCAGGTACCTGTTTGCTCTGCAGGTGAAGCAGGACTTGGCACACGGCAGGTTGACGTGTAATGACACCAGTGCCGCCCTCTTGATCTCACACATCGTACAATGTAAGTTGTGTCCCCTTCTTTGGGTGTTGGAAATGATTGATAGCGGGAAGAAATCACATCCACACACAGACACACAAAAACAGCTGTAAGAATGTGTTACCTTTGCCATATCAATGGCCTGAAGTGGAAGAGAACATAGCACCCCTGAATTCCCTTAATACTCACAGCCACAAATGTTAGCTTAGGAGTCTTGCATTCTGGTATTTGTCTCCTTTACTGAAGGATAAGTGTGTACCTGGTCTGTCACTTGTCTCAAAGGAGAAACTTGGATGGACAGTGACCAGATAGTCCAAACTCACTGTGGCCCGTTATTGGATTTAATATTCATTATTAAATAGGGCACATTGGCCTTGAGTTATAAAACTTCCCCTTCTCGCTGGAGTTATTTCACAGAGGAGAAGAATGCTTAGGGAGCAGGTAAGTTTCATAGTCATAGATCGTGTCACATTCCAAGAGGGCACCCTGAGCGGCTAGCGATGGGAAAGAAGAGACGCTTAGATGTGTTGTCCCTGGTGCTGCAGAAAAAGCCAGAGTGCCTCGTTCCTTTACACCGAATTATGGGAAGGTGTCGCATCAGATCCGTAGGCCACAAGAAGCCTGAAATACATGTGCTCAAGACAATCAGAATTTAGTCGATTCCTCCCATCCAATCTGTACTGTTCTCAAATTCTGTGATTGCAAATGCACCCATTTACTAAGATGTATGCCCGGATCGGTACCTGGGTACTTTGACCTGACTGTCCCCTTCTGTGGTGAGAAAAGGAACCACCGGATACAGCCATTCCCCGCTGAGGTGGGACAAGGCCAGGCGCTGCCACCACATTTCGGCTCTTAGATTGTTCACAAGCATCCTTTTCCATGGTCTGCTTAATGCCATGCTTTTGGAATTTTGTGCTATTGTTAGTGATTTCAGTGTTTAAATTGGCCCCTCAGCACTGTGCTGAAGAGCTGTTTAGTGTCCCCACACGCAATGTGACATGACAAGCCTGAGAAAGAAAATAAGTGTGTCAGATGATCCTCATTCGAGTGTGGGTTCTGCCGCTATTGGCCATGAGTTCAGTGTGAAAGAATCAAAAACGTGTATTAAACAAGATGTCTTTCAGCAGAAACACACATTAAAAAAAGTCAGTCAATGAAATTGTTGTTTCAAGAGTTTTGCAGGAGCCTAACCCTCAATTTCCCCAAGTGGCAATTCAGTAGTTGCTAATTCAGTGTTCACAGTGACTTGCTAAAATCAGAACGAGGGCCGGCGGTTTAGCCTAGCGCCGTAAGTGCCTGCCTGGCAAGCTCGAGCTCGTGAGTTTAATCCCCAGTATCAATTAAAAAAAAAATCAGAACTACCTGATACAAGAATCAACTGTACTTTCTTGAGACCAAAGAAAGAACTGCAGAAAACTCAAGTGACCGTTGTCTAGGTACTATAGATAGCCATGGCAGTGTCCCCGCGATGCCACTCACTTCTGCACTGTTTTCTGTGGTGGACAGCAGCAGTTTAACTAATTAAGAAAAGTGTGTGGCTGATCTTAGCAGGAAGAAGCCAGCAAGTGAGGGATTCCTCCAGCGGCCCAGCTGTCGCTGGTGAGTTGGCACTGTCTTGTGCAGAGCAAGTCTCTGTGGATGACATTTATGACACCATGTAACCTCTGACAGATGGGCTGCTGTACAGGACAAAACAAAAGCAACCTCTCCCTCGTTTTTCATCAGAACAGCTGGGCTGTGGTCATGAGGCTACTTTTTATTCCGCTTGTTATACTGACTATAGGATCTCAGGTAAAAATGTGTCTCAGGGGCCCTGTAGTTGTTGTCACCTGAGCTTGAGCCGGTATCTTTAAGCCTAAGTGCAATTATTCTTTTCAAGCTCTGTGCTTTAAACTTCCACATTACAGCAGTTTCGAGGCATGTGTTAAGGTTACGTGAGCAAATGCAACGGGTTTCTTATGGATAAAAATGAGGAAGACCTGTATACAGTCCTGTTCTGACAACAAGAATATAAAACTAATAAACTCCTTCACTTTTTTGAGAAAACATTATGTATGTTTACAGCTGCTGAAGGTTTGGATCTGTACGTTTCTATTTAAGAGTTTCAGAGGGTGATTTTGTAAAGTCCTACAACTCCAGGTCTGTTCTGAAGTTATAAAGTGATTGCCCACAGGGCTGGATTTTACTGCCAAGAAGGAAAGTGCTGCCTGAAGAAAGTGGGGAGGAAAGAAAGGAGGAATAACTTCTAATGCTCCGTACACCACAGTAGGGCCGCAATGGTTGATAACAGTGATTGAATATTTCTAAGTGGCAGTGAGAGGAGTTTGAATGTTCTCAATGCAAAGAAACGGTGTATGTAGAGGTGACAGATATGCCAGTGACCTCGATCTGATTACTGTGTGTTATATACATGCATCAAAAGGCTGCATTGTACCCGATAAATATATGTAAAGAATGTGTCCATTACGACATTTTTATTAAAATAATAAAAACAAAATAAAGGTAGATACCAAGAACGCGTATGAAGATGGATGACAGTGAAGTTTTCTTTCCAACTGTTAGCAAGAAGAAGGAGCGGAGAATCTTTATGTTGTCAGAATTGTTAACAGTGCCCTTGTATCGCCACCTTGGACCTTGAGCCCTTATGATAGGCCCCTAAGCCGTACTCATCTAATATTGTCTGCTAATTTCTGGCTTGCTTGCCAGGCAGTATAACAAGCTGTGAAGTCTACATCCTACTTGGCCTATTTTTTTGTGTGTTTCTTTGTAGCTGAGATTGGGGATTTTGATGAAGCATTGGACAGAGAGCACTTAGCAAAAAATAAGTACATACCTCAGCAAGATGCCCTAGAAGACAAAATCGTGGAATTTCACCATAACCACATGTAAGTCTCATGCATGGCTTCAGACTGCCTTGGGCTGCATTACTGTCTGCCTCCCAGCCTGTATGGATGTGTACACATTCGTACACACATGCCCTGAACCGTGATGAAATACACAAAGCCCGGAGCAGAAGGACATAGAGGATCCCTGGGATGTTGTGACCCATCCCCCAAGGAGCAGGGCCGTGCCTCCTATGAGACCTGTAAACTTGGAATATTGGGGCAAGGAGGCTTTAGAATAAAAGGAGGAATGTAAACCCAAGGCCATTCTGCTTAACAGGATGTGGGGAAGGGACGTGGTAAACCAGGCACAGCAAAAGGATATTGTAAAACTCTAGAATCCTTGTAATGTCTTCACTTTGCTATTGCCTTTTGGTTTGCTTTAATCAGTTGAAGATGTTCAGAGGATTCTCTGCGCTTCTTGTTGCTCTAAGGCTTGGCAAGAGTAGGAAAGAGCTTGTGCCTTGAATTTGGTCTGCAGGTTTGGGTTATTATGACCGGGCATTTGTTTAATACAGCAATGTTTTGCTTTTAGTGACCTTAGAGGAAACATTGAGATTCCAAAAATCTGCCCAAGTCTGAGATAGACTTTCGGGTTTTGTGTTACCCAAGCAATAGAGCTTTTGTCCCAGCTGCTAGGCTCTGGGTTTACCCAATGGGAGGCTTAGTGTCATCTGAGCTGGGAGCCCCCCTGTTTGCAATGAAGTGCCTTTTATTTCCCAGGAGAAGTTGCAGAGTCTCAAATACACACGGGGAATTCAAATCCCCTGGCCTTTCTTTTGACATTTTCTTTGTCAGTGGTCAAACTCCAGCAGAGTCAGATTTCCAGCTCCTGGAGGTGGCCCGCCGGCTGGAGATGTACGGAATCCGCCTGCACCCGGCCAAGGACAGGGAAGGCACTAAGATCAACTTGGCCGTCGCCAACACTGGGATACTCGTGTTTCAGGTGAGGGTGCTGGTGAGGGAGGGAGGGGGCTGCCCCTTCCCCCATGCCTGTGGGTGGCCAAGCTAAGACTTCTTCGCTGTTTTTAAGGGAACAGGAACAAGTAACCACATCTCAGTTTTCTGTTTTACAGACTGTTACTTCCAGATTCTTTTCCATTTGCTCTTGCCTTGGTTGGGAAATCTCTAGTATAGATTCGTTTGGGTTTATTGGCCTTGTAGACCCACAGGAGCCTGTATCTCTCAGTGGACCCAAGCTTAGAACAAACTATAGAGGAATCGAGATTTCAGAACCCAGAATAAACACGTTTTCACAATGGAAGATGACATTGTGCTGTAACGTGATCCTTTTTTTAAGTCTAATTTGGGATGAGCCGGCTTCCTGGGGACTTTAAATGTGGCTAATTTATAACGTATGATTCATACTTTTGAAATAGAGCCCATTTTATACAGTCATAAAAGCTGTACCCTCGCACTGTAATAATTTTCCAAAACAAACAAACACTGCTTGAATTCTTACCTGTGTTTTACCCAAGGGCATAATGATACCCCACTCTCAAAAAGATGTGTGCTCCTTAATCATTTGCCTGTTAGATCATTTGATTTATCAATGCTCTTCTCTTAATAGCTTCAGTAAAGTGACATACTTGCAATGTGTTTACTGTGTGCAGTGTGATAGGTTCTTATGAAACCATTAATGAGATCAAGGTAATGCCTACCTTCGCCATACTTATATGAATCCCTTTTTTGTTATATGAAATATCTGGGGCTGGGTAACACAAAGAAGAGAGGTTTACTTAGCTTACAATTTTCGAAGTCTAAAAATCTAAGCAGCATAGCAGCAGTTCTGGGCAGGGCCTCTGGTTGTGTCCCTCATGGCAGATGCAGTGGCAGGAGCTCGTGGGAAAGGAAGTGATCACATCTCCAGATAGGAAGCCAAAGAGTGACTGGGGTCTCCAGAGAACGGCACTAATCCCTTCCCAGGGCACACCCTCAGTGACCAAAGGACCTTGCACTAGACCCATCTCTCAAAGATGGCACCACCTCTTAACATCACCACAGTAGTGACCAGGCCTCTGGTGCATAAACCTTTGGGGGACACACTTAAACCACAGCAATGCCCTCAAAAAGTGTTTCCATAGCAACTTGCTTTTAAACACAAGTGGGTAACTTGTGCTTTCATTTTGAACGGCTACATAAGAAACATCTTTATTATGAAATGGGTCAATCAAATTTCAACCCAGTTTGGAAGTTGTGTGATGTGTGTGCCCTAAAGCGCTTCGTGAGTCCTGCTAGCTGTGCTTGCGTTCCCTCTCCATGTTTTATCAAGAGTCGGGGGAGTGCACAGCTCACATGCCAGGTGTTTGTGGCAGATGCTAATCATTACACACTGGAATCACATCCGAAGAAGAACTGGAGTTGGGTTTCATGTCCGAAATGATATTCTGATGGCAGGGTGGTATTTAAGGAGACGATTCCTCCTAATAGTTTTTGACCTTTATAAATGATCCATGAGTTTGTGATTAAAAAAAATAATAAAACCAAGTGTAGTTTCATTACCACTATTAAACTTCAAAATCACAACCTTTAGCGATTTCCAAAAAATTATACAGAAGGTAGAAAATAGTATCTCACAATGGAATTGATTTACTCTGTGTTGATGCAATCTAAATATTGAGTGATTCGGTCATGGGTGATTCACCCTTTCAGTCACATGCAGAGGCTGTGTCTTTGAGTTCATCTTCTGCCAGTGCCACATTGCTTCATTCCTGCTGGGTGGCCTGGTATTCCCGGGGCCGCAGGGGAATCCTGATTCCTGTGGAGTCAGGATGGGTGGAAATTTATACCTGGCAAATCCTGCTGGTTCTCCACCATATCCCACCTGCCTGAAGCCAGTTAGGCCGTGTGTGTCCCACACAGAGGACATGGCGTGGCCATTGAAGAAGATGCCTGGTTGACCTGGCCTTCGTCCTGTGGTTCTGCAGGACTCTTGCGGGACACAGGCATGTGACCACTATGGGCAAATGTCTTTGCTGCTTATGCCGTATGAGCAATAGCTGCTCGTGAAGAATGCACGCGGGAACCCCTTCCTGCCACGTTAGCAGTGAGACAAAACAAAATACATCCATGTTGCAGTTTTTGTCACTAGGTTTTCTATGAGGTTTAATAAGATGAGTTATATAAAGCCCTTAGGACAACACCTGCTACTCTCAAAGGGATGGCTGCTAATTTTTGTGGTGGTTGCCATGCTTTTTGTTTTCTCATTAACCTTGGTCAGCTCCTTCTCTCCTGGAGGCTGACTTAGTAGGAACACCAGATCACAGGTCTGTGTGTGTGCCAGCTGAAGGCACCTTTCCCGAGCAGTCCAATGTAAACCCTCTGCCTTCACCCCTAGGTTGCCAGTTATGCACAACCTGACTCACCGGCAGTTCTTTCTTCCTAGGGTTTCACCAAGATCAACGCCTTCAACTGGGCCAAGGTGCGGAAGCTGAGCTTCAAGAGGAAGCGCTTTCTCATCAAGCTCCGCCCTGATGTGAATGTAAGTGGCTCTCGGGCTGGAAGCGACCAGCTGTGCTGTGGTTGGATTTTCAGTGCAGGGGTTGTGGTCTGCACTCAGCAGGACTTGCCTGGAAGTTGCAGCCAGTTGCTACCCAGATGCACTTATGAAGATGGGCACTGGAGTCTATGTAGATAACTGTATCTGAATGCTTGGTAACTCCACTGATGTCAGCCGTGGGACCCAGAAGGGTCAGGAATATGCACATACGTGTATCTGGGGACAGGGCCATCCACCTGCGCAGAAGGAAATAACAAACAACAAAGCTGTTGCTGTGTGTCCAGCCCTTGGCCTTGGTTTAAAACCCAGTCAACATTCTGCTCCATTGCAGGCGTTCGCCTGCCCACCGGAAGAGTCCCCTCCTCTCCAGTCCCTGCTGTGGTCCCCACATCACAGACAGAGCCCATTCTCACAGACTCCCTGGGTCCTCCCCACTTGCTGTAGAACACCTAAAGGTGTCAGCCTCTCTGTGGGCACAGGGAAGGAAAGGGAGGACAGCATCTTCTTGGGAGGAAATGATGTCTGTGTCCACCCAGGGCTTAAGAGTTCTTCTTCCCATGGGAAAACAAAACAGGTTTTAGCTCCAGTGAAGTTCAGGTAGGCCTCCGGGGCCTGACTGGAAAGCAGATACTGTTAAAAATGGTTCTCTGGGAGTCTGGAAAGCTGACTTACAAAGGAAGAACCACAGTACATGTCTGTAAGCTGGGTCTTCCCAGAGCAGTGAGATCCATCCGCTAAAATAGTTGGGAACACCGCGCCTGTGAAGGACTGTGGTAACTTCTGTTTATGTAATATGGCCACTGAAATTGGACGCGCTCAGTGTGGGAATAGAAAATTACCATATTCTCTTTCTGGAATCAAGCAGCATGAATTTTTCAGCCAATGGTAATACTTTTGTGCTCCAGAAAATAAGTTTCATTTCCTGTATAGTTTCTGGGGCCACCTGGAGGTTTGAGGCGTGTGGTGTGTTATAGAGAAATGATGAAAAAACCAGTGTTGACTAGAACCATGAGGAAGAAAACACAAAGAAAATACCGCATTTTTGTTATTTTAAAGAGGCGGGGGGGGGGGCGCCAGATTTTAATACTTGGATTTTTTTAAGGATGTGTAAGCCAAGTAAATATAATTTGTTTATGACTATTCTGTCAATCTGCACCAGTTTTCCATTCCTGTGAGGAATCCTGTGGGGAAGAAGATGGTTGAAAAGTGACTACAGCCTGTCATTAGGAACAACTATGTTTTACCAAATCTTTGAATTTATGATCTTGCTATAATCAAATACATAACTGAAATTTTATGGGACAAATTCATTTCCACCCCTCTTCATATTTCAGCAGAATATCTCTGAGCAGTGAGAGTTTTTTCTTTTTTTAGAGCTCGTACCAGGATACCTTGGAATTCCTAATGGCCAGTCGGGATTTCTGCAAGTCCTTCTGGAAAATCTGTGTTGAACATCATGCCTTTTTTAGACTTTTTGAAGAGCCCAAGCCAAAGCCAAAGCCTGTTCTCTTTAGTCGAGGGTCATCATTTCGGTTCAGGTAAGGGCACCGATCCACTCATTTGCTTATGACATGGACGTTTTCTTCTGAGACTTTTCCTGACACCTGTCATAATTGACACACAGGAAGTCAGTGAGACAAACACTCATTGGCCTGAAGAAGCTGGCTGGAGGCATGGTCTTGGTCACTCAGCTGGCTCAGTTTGAACCTTAGAGAGCCATTTGGCAGGCTACCCAGCCACAGAAACTCCTCACTCGCTGCTCTAATGCAGAAAGGATTTCCTTTCTGTGTAGTAGCAATAGTGTCTTATTTACACTTGCTGTTGCTTCCTAGACTGATAGATAGACTTAGCCGTCAAGCCTGGGTTCATTTTTCCATTCATTTTTCAGTAAACATGGGAGTGTCTGCCACATGTTGAATACTGTGGTAGGCCTTAAGAATCTAACTTTACCTAATTGTCCCAACTTTCATGAAAAGCACAGACTCTTGGGATTGTTGATTCATAACCAATCACAGCGATGAAGTGGGTTTAGTTCACTGAATGTTCTAATGCATACAAGGGAAATAGCAAGAGGTTGAACAGAGACACAAACACAGGTTCTCTTAGGATTTTGTTCCTGGCTGGCAGAAGACACCTGCCTGCCTCCTAGTTATGGCAGGAGAGGAAGTAGAGACGATGGATTGTGTTTGTGTTTAAATGAGCATGTCTTGGTGTCTTTCCCCTTCCCTTTCCTTTCCTCTGTGGCCTTCGCTTTAGCGGTCGGACTCAGAAGCAGGTTCTCGACTACGTTAAGGAAGGAGGACACAAGAAAGTGCAGTTTGAAAGGTAAGCAGGGTTTTAGCGCTAGCTCTGTGCACTGCAGGGACAGTTCACTGATGCCAAGCAGTTCTTCACCCTCACGCGAGGTCTGCCGAGTTACAGAATTCGGGCTGCAGAGCCAACGCTGGCAAGTGTGGTACGAGACAGGGCCCCTGTCTCAGGGCCCTGGGGCATGCACGCAGGCAGGGGGGAGACAAAGGAGAAAAACCTGGAAGGGCAGCAGGTGGCAGGTGTGACTGGCAGAGCACAAGGCTATCTGTAGTTTTTTTTTTTTTTTTTATGGTACCAGGGATCGAACTCACGACCTCATACTTGCCAGGCAGACGCTTAGGCCACTGAGCTACATCCCCAGCCCCTAGCACAAGGCTATCTGTGACACAGAGACAGCTATGCATCCGTGAGTCTTTAAATATCTGAGGACATGATTAAAAAGCATTTCTGTAAACTTTTTAATTCAGTAAGGTCTGGGTGAGAAGAAAGAGGATTTATCACTATTACTATTCTTGCTAGCAAGCAACCTGATCATAGTAACTCTTTACACTGCCTCTTTGCAGTGAGGATTCTTTCATTCCCTTGTGAAACCTGGGGCACTCCGAGGCTCCAAGATGCATGCACGCACATGCACATACACCCATAGTAAATGACCACTGGGTAACTGAGCTCAGAACTGGCATCCTTCAGCATTGTTTGCTTGCCCAAGAGGGACTCAATTGATGGGTGAAGGAGGAAAGGACGGCTCAGCATTGCTGAGTACATTGATTTTTTTTTAAATTATAGTACATCTAAAATCATAATAGCACTCAAGGAATCTATGTGCATAAGAAATCCATGAAACATAAATGAATTTAATGTTTAGATGTGTCTGTTATGCCCAGTATATCTCATGATGTATATTTCAAAATCCAAAGAAATCCAAAACCTAAAACACTTCTAATCCCAAGCATTCCAGATATAGGATAACCAACCTGCGTTAACAACTCGGCATGTTTGTTTCTGGTATTTTCTTCCTTTGTTTGTCGTTACTATGGATGGCTACAGAAATGGCTAAAATCACCTTGAACCACAGCCTTCCTTCTTTCCCCTCTCGCCCTCCCCAAGGCAGCTGTCAGATTTATGTTCCCATTCACACATCCCAGAAGAGTATGGAGAATTGCCCTGGGTATGCATTTTTACCTGGTATAAACCTCGGTGTGCCTGTGACTCTGCATTATTTTTAACCCTACCCACTAGGTGTCCTGTAGTGTTAGGGTACGCTGTAGTTTATTCCTCTCATTCCTTATTGATAAATATTCATGTTGTTTCAGTATTTTATTATGATTTTGCTAAAACAAACCTGAGTCAAAACTCTGATGGTTTCTCATGTCCTGTATCTAGAAATGTAACATTCCAAGGGCTTTTGTTTCTGTATCTAGAGATAGCCCCATATTTTTCTTGAATGATTAGCAATTACTATTTTGAGGACCCTGTAAGAGGTGGCCAGCTATCCCCTTGATCCCAAATGTGAATGCTCCAGAACTTTTCTGAGTGAATTGGAGTATTGGGAGAAAACCCAATGTCCACTGGAATGTGATCTCTATGTATTTATACCGCTGCGTGAGATAAGTACTTGAAAAGTTTCTAATGCCTATTCAGTAGGGACAGGAAAGATAGGATGCACCAAGGAGGGAAAAAGATACAGCGGCTGTATTTGTCATTTCTCTCTACTGCTGAGTCTTTAGATTCTTTTACAGGGCAGCCTTTTCCCCCTGAATTTAATACTTTGGAAGAGTGAGCTGATGAGTGGCAATCACTTCCGTCTCAGAACTGATCTAGAAAATCCACACCCAGTACCTGGACTAATCCCATATTGCTAGGTTACAACTTGCAGTTGTCTCATGAACTCCCCCCCCCCACTGGAAGCTACTGCGCCAATGTGTGTGCTCCTTTAGTACCTGGGACCAGGGACCACAAAAAACTTCAGGATGTGCACAACTCCTGTACTATGTGGGTGTTAGGAAAGGATAGCTGTGCATCTCTTGCCAGGTTGCATTTGCAAAAGTCCTCTGGGATGCCTTTGTTATTAAGGACCTGATGCTTCTAACGGAGACCCTTTAGCTGAGTGTAGTGATTACAGGTGCATGCCTGTAATCTCAGCACTCTGGGAGGCTGAGCCAGGAGGATCTCAAAATTTGAGCCCAACAGGGGCAACTTGGCAATTTAGAGAGATCCTGTCTCAGAATAAAAAAGGGCTTGGGATGTAACTCATTGCAAAGGTTCTGGGTTTAGTCCCCAGTACTGAAATAAATACACGAGCCAGAGGCTCTTTCACTTTTTAAAAAAAAACTCTTTAACGTTTGTTCTCTTCTATGATTTCTCCCAGAAAACACAGCAAGATTCATTCCATCAGGAGCCTTGCTATGCAGCCTACAGAACCAAATTCGGAAGTGCCAAAACAGGTCAGGAATGGTGATACACAGTTCTGTTTTCTCCACCTTCCTCTGCTGAGCTCTGGGCTTTACAGTCTTGTCTTCCTGTCCTGTGTCTCTACCTGGGGGTATGGACATTTGAGAGCCTGGTAGCAGCTTTTTCCTCTGCTCTCAGCCTGGGCACAGTAGGCCCCCGAGTGTGGCCCATTTCCAGCTGACTGTGCTCTCAGCCCCTGTGAAACTCGCTCTTTGGACCTGAACTCAGCATAGGGAGCGAAGTATCCTCCTGAGACAGCTAAGTGGGTGCTTGTGGAAAGCCGTGGGGGCCTGCTTTGTCACTGATGGGTGTAGCTCCAGCTTGGTGCCAGGTCGGAAGCCTTCGCCAGCACAGAGCTGGCATTGAGTTCTCAGTGCTCATGTTACAGGGCAGTGACCACAACTGGCAGCAAGAGACATTATTATCACTCTCATTCTGAAGGTGACGAGAGCTCATGTTGCCCAGTGTTGGTCTCTGGGTACATTTTCAGGGTTTTCTGTCAAAGAGAATAAGGATTGTTTTGAGGGAGAACATGGAAGAGGTTTCACTATGCAGGAGCAAACAGAGTGCCTAACCTGTCAGGCTCCGCTCAGAAGTAAAGCAGGGAAGGTGGTCAGCGTTTCTGTCTGCTTTGTTCTTCTGTCCTTGCCAACCCCATAGATTTGGTGGAAACCTAGTCTGAAACTGGGGTCTCAGGAAGCAGAGATGCTCACCTGTGCTCCTCAGCCTCCTCAGAAGGCTCCTGAAGAACCTTCTGGAATGTGACAACTGACTTCTGTGGGAGTGTGTCCTCCTCACTCCAGGGAGGGCAGGGCAGTCTGTGTCTCACAGTTCTTTCAGCCAGTGGAAGCCTCCTGGGGTGTTGTTATGTTATGTCTGCCTTTTCCAGCTCTAGTCTAACAGTCTCTCTTTCCTCTTGGTTTCCCACCCCACCCAGTCTCCGAAGAGTGCCAGCCTTACTTCTGGAGAAGGTACCCCATCGCCTGGTGGCCAGAGCTGCCAGCAAGGAAAGGAACTGAAAGTTTCTGCTGAAGAGTCAGGGTTCCACCAGAGCCCTGCTCTGAAGAAGAGCCCCCCTGGAAACACACTAGCAGATGGAGCCACCTTGGTGCCACAGGAGGAAGAGGAGGAGGAGGAGGGCGTCAAGGACCGGGTCCAGCCCAGCAAACCTCACCCCCCGCAGCCAAGCACAGGTCCAGCATCCCGGGCTGCTAGAGGCAGCAGTACTTCCATTCCTTTCATTGACTGCAGTGATGTAGATAGTGAATACGACCTTCTCAGAGAACAAGTGTCCCAGTCACGGTCCCAAACAAATGACAATTATGAGGGTGATTTGACCAGTGGAGTTTATCTGCTCTCCAGGGATGAGAGGCGGGCAGAGGCTAGGCGTAGGGCTTCCCCTCCCTCTGCAAAGTCTTCCCGGCCTCCTTCCAGAGAGTTCCTTGATGACGATTCGGCCGACATCACCTTTGATATAAGTGGGAGCCCCAGATTACCGAGACATAGCTCTCTGATAGATGAAATGTTCAGGGCCTCAGCTGGTCACAGTCCCCTGGCCACCCCACTGTCCCCCAGCAGCAGAAGCTCAAGTCCAAATATGAGTTGGGACAGGACAGGGTCACAAGGCTATGTTTCAGAAAACGGACATGACCTTAGAGAAAGGAGTATGGGAGAAGATACCCTCCCAAGCCAGGATCCCCGTGATGAGAACTACTCTCCCACCTTGCAAAGGCCCTATCTACGCAACCTTCCTAGCAGATACAATAAGTCAGAGACAAACCCACTCCTCCTGAGCCAGGTAGCTTCCACCCTACAGCCCTTGGATAGGCTGGATGACCTTGAAAGGGGGGAGCTGGCCAGCATGGCTGCCGCTGAAAGTAGAATGCTAGCCAACGGCGCACCCATGGCGGGTCCTCCTTCAAAAATGTCCCTTGTGCACTCAGTGTGTGCCAGTCACCTGGCGGGCCACCTGGCTCCCCTACAGATGACTGAGGGTTCCACCAGCAGTGAGACTGAATCCAGTGATTCAGACTCTGCTGTGGTGAGTCCCAAGGGGCAGTCCCCTGCTTTCAGTCACCCAGCACTGCTGAACGCCCCTTCTGTGGCAAGGAGTCAGATACCCTTGGGTGGCCTTCGTCTGAGGGAGGAGGACGAGGAAGAGGAGGACTGAGGAGGCTGGAAGGCAAGTGGTCAACTGTCGGTACCCTGGGGACGAGGAGCCCAGGGTGGCAGTAGAGATGAACTGTCCTGGTGATGCGTTAACTTGTAGCCAGCGTTTGCTAGAGGAAGTTTTGGGCAGGCATGTGTTCAGAGGAGGCATGCCTGACTTGTAACGCCGTTAGGGGAAACAAAACTTCATCTAAGTGGCTTGCTTTCCAGAAAAAGTGGACAAGAAACAGCAAATCCAAGGACAAGTTACCAGGAGCTTGTTTATTTTACTGGCCGAGGTTTAGGAAGCAATTCTTTATGGTGAATCTAGGAATGTGTATAGTGTGTTATATTTCTATGGCAATTTTCCATGCATGTTCAGTTTTGTGTGCAGATGCCCCTCCTGTCGGTTGAGTGTTGAAAGTGTCACTGTGATCAGGAAAGCACGCTCCCCTCCCTTCTTTAAAAGAGGAAGCTGTTTTTCTGTGCCTCCTACAGTGAGGAGTGGACAAAATACAAGGCCAAATGTAAGTTGATTGCTAGTTCAGATTGAGTAGGCAAAATCTTAGTCAAGAGCAATGACTATTTTAATGTGAAGAGTCTGGGGGTGATTTCTGCTTTCCAAGTTTCATAGGAAATGTTACAGAGTGTGTCCAGTTCCTGTGGATGGCAGTGTATTTGGGACTGCTGGCTTGATTTGGCTTTGCTTTGGTGGGTCCAGTTATTAGTTCTGTTTAAAAATGTCATTGTCGTGGCCCTCAGAGTTTCTTGGAGAGACAGCAGTGAGGGAACAGTGAACACCTCATGGCAGACGCTGTTGTTACCAGTCGCTCAGCCAACTAAATGCTTGCCTGTTGATCGCTCCCAGCACAGAGGTCCACCCTGTAGCATCACTGGCCTGGGGTGGCTTTTATGCACATTCTTGTGACCAATGTCTTCTACTGGGAACAGTGACACTCGAATGTTTCTCTGTGCATTAACAAGGCAACTACAGGTGGCAAGACTTGACTCCTTTTAAACTTGCTCACCTCTGTTGTGCCCATCACCCAGCACTCCAGGGCCGCAGGTCAAGGAACCTGTGTGTCTGTCTGTCTTAGCTGTATGTTGGGATCACCTGAGCCATTGTCAAAATTAGCGGTGCCTGGCGCTGACCCTGGCGATGTGGATCTGTTGGTCTAGGTTTCAGCTTGGGCTCTCCTAGACGGTTCTGCCGGGCAGCCAGAGAATCCAGTGAGACATGTTGAAACTGTGAGCGAAATCTGTGGCTTGCTTGCAAAATAAGAAAAGCATCAAAAATGCAGTGCTCTGTGTTTCTTTTTTTTTTTTTTTAATGACTTACTGTTTGTACTTCACAGTCTTTGGGACTTTTTTTTAATAAGATAAATTGTAGATTAAAATTTTTAGCTCAAAAGTAACTACAGGATTATTGATCGTAATAATTTTGTTGTAATAATGATCCATCTCTCACGTGCCACCCTGCCAGTGGCCTTTTGAGACTCGTTCTGTGACTTGGACATCACAGGAAAAGAGTTAGGTGTTTGTAGGGAGCTGAGTAGAATTTGGCAGCAAGACCTAACAAGCAGAAGTGGCCACTTGGCTTGTGGGTCACAAGTGATTGTCCGTCCGCATGAATGTCAAATGTTGGTTTTGAAGATTCTGATGACTAAGCCGTTTTTATACAGACATTTTTTGTCTTACTTTCCTAAACATTTGATTCAGTGCATGATGATGAATCAAACTGATTTTTGGACAGCTTTTGAAAGTTGCTCATTGAAGTAGTCTATTTACGTCTTGCTTTAGACTGATATATACAACAGAATCAGAATTTTAGAGCCAGAAGGCAACGTTAGTAATCATCTAGGCAAACCTTCATTATGGGTGAGAAAAACTGTTCTGAGTTAAGTGACTTCACATAGTAATATAGCTATTTCATAATAAAGCCGAAACTATAACCCTGATCGCTAGATTTCGGCTTTTTACTCTATGTGGTATCTTGGTGCAATAGGACCTTTTAGAATCTACATTTTAATTTTGGAGACTCTTTATGAAATAAAAAGTAAAATCAGATGTGAAGAGCAGGGATTGCGACTTAGGCAGTCGCAGGCCATAATAAATGGGAAGAACTGCTTTTTTTATTGCGGGTTTTTTTGCAGTTATAACACAGTTTTGCATATTTGATTTAGACTTAGAAACAGTTGTTAACTTGTTACATGGAAGCTTCATCAAAAATGAGTTCGGCTGAATGAAATTTGGAATCCCATTGTTTAATTGTGAAGGTGGTTTTGTTCAAGTGAATTTTCTTTTTACCTCTTGTTATACTGCAGTCTTTGACAGTTTAATATGGATGAGCACTAGTTATTAACTTACGTGAATATAATACGAATTACCAAATAGAAGCCTCCGAGGTAAAACAGCAGTTGTTTTGTTTTTGCTTTTTGCTACAGAAATGATTTTATATAACATGTTTTAAAAGCAACGGATCAATCATTGTGTACTAAGTTTTATATTGACAAGAGTAACAGCTTTTAGAGTTACACATACTTCTCTCATTGGTTTTGTACCACTAGGCAACTCAGTTTCTTGGCTTCTTGGTCAGAGTTTGTGAAATGTAATTAACAGTGCTTAAAAGAGTTGGGACAACACATCCTGGTGTGCTGAGCGGGTGCCCTGGCTGTCTCGGGGGAAGGTTGTCCTCAGTGCATAAATATCCCAGAGCGCTGCCAGGGGAGTAACGCATGCGTGCTTGGAGCCTGGTGGAGCAAGCTTGTTGCAGTGACGTGTTCCCTCGCTGTCACTGAAGGGCTCAGAAAAAGCCAACAGCCCTTACAGTGTACTTGCTATACTCTGACTTTGGGAGACACCAGTCCCTCAGTCTCTCCTGGGCCTGCGGAGTCTCTGAGTGTAGCTTAGGAAGGCTGGCATAAAGTCGAATCAAAGTGGGGGTGGGGAGGCCAAAGGCAAGGCTGGGTGTGAAGAATAGGTAGCAGAGACAGAGACTGGTGACAAGGGGTTTCCTAAGACCTGTCAACCAGTCTTTGTGAGACGACTGCCAATGTGCTGATCTCCTGGTTCAGCAGGGAATCCAGGCCTTCAGGCTGTCTGCTGCCCAGTGGAATGATATCTTAAGGCCATGGATCAGAGACAAAGCCTACATAGGAACACAAAGTCTACAGGAATATACTCTCAGCTCCTCCAGGGCCTCCCTCCATTAACATCTGTTGTTGGATATTATTTCCAAATGTGTAAATTATGGACCCTTTTGTGGTTATTTTTGCTGTTGCTTGTTAAGGGCAAAGTAAAAAGGCAAGAAATTCTTTGAGCATGAAGAAATGTGTTTAATGAATTCCAGAACTTAAAGTGAACTGCCGCAGCCCCTTCCCCTGTCATCTGGACACCATCGACAGTATTTTATTAGACAGGCATTTAATTAGAGGAAGTCTGTGGGCCAGATTCTTCCCTAAACATGTGATTCATCTTTGGGAATTTCTCACAGATTTATCTCACCAAATTATGCCATGTGGCCTGCACTTAAAATGTGAATAATAACAAATTTCTACCTGAAAACTTCTTTGAAGATTTAAACCAAGTAATGATGGGGGGAAAAAAAAAAACCAAAGCCAGCCCTGCAAAAATGAGAATGTAGCATTAGCACCTCCATTTCCACAGAGCCTGCCAAGTCCATCATGAATGTGCATCGTGCGTCAGCCTTGTATAGTCAGTTTTCATAGGAAGAAAAACCCTTAGCTATTAGACCATTGTTTTAAATATTGGTAAACCATTGTGAATGTGCATAAAGACCCTTGTTTTGTATCTAGAGTCAATGCCCTTAACTAGAGTCAATGCCCTTAACTTTTCCCAGTTTAAACATTGTTCTGTATTTCATCACCAAATGGGTTTGCTGGAACGGTACCCATCACTGAGCCGTTGAATTCCAGGTAGACTCAGCTTAAAAGTGAGAGATCTAGAGGCTCCGTCACCATCAGGTTTACTGTTACTTTGTTTGCTTCTGTCACAATCACTTGGCAATGCCAAAGCCCTTATTCCAATTTGTGAGAATGTCAAAGGTTTTGGGAGTGACATTCACAAGAAAGGCCAGGGATGGAAGGGGCTTCTCTGTCTCTCTCAGAGAAGAGAGCGAGAGGCAGAGGGAGACAGAGAGTCATAGCTGAAAGACTTTAAAGTCGCTCTTCAGTGAGTTTTATGAGATGGCTCTGTTTTATTGCTGCTACATGTTACAAGTGGAATTGCCAAAGAGTCTTTCTAAAGGTGATCCTTTTAATAGAGCCAGATTCTTTGAGCCTTAAAAAAGTGAGCATTTCAGAATAATCCATTGCTGGTTGCTCTGAGTTTTACACTCAACCATGTTGGCCAGACCCATAAGAACCTAAAGAAGGAAAGGGGAATGGGAATGAACTAGGGCTAGGGAATGAGCTTCTAAGAATAGTGAGTAATTACAGAGATTTATCCTGGTGACACTAAAGAATTGCCTGGCACTGGTTTTTTTCTTGTTAGTTTAATTCCATCCATTTCTGGGTGAGTGCCTGAAACTTAAGCAGGGAAATGGGGTCTCTGGGGAACACTTGTGCATACGAGTACCAGCTGCTGGTGTTAAAATGAAGCCCTGGCTTTTAGACCAATTAGCATGCCACTTAATGTAGCTGTTTTCTTTTTATTAAAAAAAGAAGCAATGATAAGCAAGGGGAAAATCTCCATGATGATTTGGACGTGGAGCTGGCCTAGAGATACAGAGATCAGAGCTCACGAGCGGGGACTGTGGCTGTAGCTGAGCAATAAAGCCCCTGTCTAGCACAGCGAGGCCCTGGTTCCATCCCCAGCACCTCAGTTTGTTTGTTTGTTTGTTTGTTTGCTTGTTTGTTTTTTACAGTGGCCTGGTTGCCACCTGTTTGGAGACATACTTGAAAAGATCTGCTTGTGTTTCCCAGTGTGGCCTAGGGAGAGATTTCTGAGCACTTTTCCTGAGGGTGGAAGTTGACAGGGTGGATTTGGATGTCACATATCTGTTTGGAGGGGCGAAGTCTTAATTTGAGAAAAGGGCTTCATAAAATAAACAGCACAAGCCAGGACCGATGGGGCGTGCCTGTAACCCCAGCTCTCTGGAAGGCCGAGACAGGAGAATCAAAAAGTTCCAGCCCTACCTGGGCAACTTAGTGACTTAGCAAGACCCTGTCTCAAAATCAAATGAGAAGGACTGGAAATGTAGTTCAGTGTGAAGGCCCTGGATTCTGGGTTCAGTCCCCAGTACCACCAAACATAATAAATAAATAGCATGGCTCTTCTCCCAAACGGTAGATCAAATCCCTAGGAGATAAGGAACTTATTTCTCAAGTCAAAGTGGTCAAATATCTAGGCTGAACTGAGGAAGAATGAGACAATCTTCTTTTTCTGAAACTTTTCATCACCACATAGACTGGTTGAGGATAACCACGGCATGGCATCACAGAGCAGCTTGGGAAGGGAGCCCTCGGCCACTTCCTGCCTCTGGTCCTGGATCGTAGCCTCCAGCAGAAGGCAGCTTACCTGCTGCAGCCTGTGAGCTCTGGATCGGTTACTCTGAGACCCCTTGGGGTGGCCGGAGGATTAAACATCAGCTGTTGACAGGGGCTATCTGATCTACATGTGGCAGGAACTGGTCGAAAGGTTGACTGTGCAGCTGGTGCTGCTAATGTGATCATGGAAACTGGTACAGGAGGAGACTTGGGCTTGCTCTGGGGCCAGGTGCAGCAATTGCAGGCCATACTGTGGAAAGCAAAGCCCACAAGCCAAGGGCACTGAGGCAGGAGAGTGACCACTGTGTGTATGGGGGGGCGCTGAGGGGGAGATTTGAAGTGTGAGTCGGCTTTATCCTGAGTGGTTCACTGGCTGTAAAGTAGGGAACGGTAGAAGGTCATTTAGGAGCCCGTGGTGATCTGTCATTACTCACTCACAGATGAGCTTTTCTGGCTCATGAAACCCAGCTAACAACTATCTCCTGGTCCTCTGAGTCCTTTTTTAAGACACAGAGCATTTGCCAGCCTGCCTGCAGGGACTTACAGAAAAGCCAAAGATAGGTCTTCCTCAGTTAGGAGCGCACAGCTGCTTGCTGCAAAAGCACCTGGAATGCGGATGGTTAGGTCCCTCCCTCTTCCCCCTTCCTGCCTGGGAAAGCTGCTGCCATCTGACTAACCGAATCTCACAAGCTTGGCCTGTATTATTAATCTGATTCCCTTCTGTTCTTTCTGTGTGTATATTTACTATTGTAGGTATTATGGTCTATTACAATGTCCTAATATGCCAAATTAATTTGAAAACAGAAAAGGCTGGGGACTTCATTCTCATTTTTGTCATTTGTTGAATAAATTCGAGAAAACATTTTTCTGTTGTTCCATTGTATGCAGCATTTTGTCAGCATGTACCTATCTGGAAGAAAAAGTTGTGTTCGCGGCATTGTGTCTTTATCCGGGAAGCATGGCGCATTTCTGTTCCCTGCATTGCTGGAGCACTGTTGATGTCTTTTCTTTCTTCTTCTTTTTCTCTCTCTTTTTTTAATACTGCCAAATACCAATTTGTACTTGGAGTTCCTGTCCCCTCTGGGCCACAGTGATCCTGATCACTCAGCAGCACAGTCACACACAAGGAGGTCTGGGGTCACCCCGAGCAGTGCTGTGTTTCCCTGACTTGGGGAAAGAAGGGGCCTAGAAGACCTGGCCTTGCTGGCTTCATCTTCTAATCAGGCTGGAGTTCGTGGGGCGGGGAACCCTAGGAAGTGACAGGATCACTGTAGAGGGGAATCTCTCACTGAAACAGCGCATCTGTGCCGGCAGCTCACGTGGGGCGCTCAGACCGCTGGCCAAAGCACAGGTCATCATGTTCTGAGTGCAAGTGTCCATTTAAAAGGGGAAAGGAAATTGTACACAGGACTGGCTGGGATGTTGCCCAACAGTAGAGCACTTACTTAGCATGCTTGAGGCCCTGGATTCAATCCCAAGGACCATGAAAAACAAAAGGCAAGGCGAGATTATGGAGATCATATCTGTCTGAATTTAGCTATGTGTTGGTCTTGTTGGGAGGGGGCCAAGGAGGTTGCCTTAGTAGGCTTCTCCTGGCCAGTGAGCTATCCATCCTTCTGCTGAGCACGCACCATGTCAGCTCCCACAGATGCGGTCTGGTTTCATCTCCTCTCCATTGCACACAAATGCAGTACCTCAATAAAGCATGAGTTTCTGTCACCGGGAAGATTTCCAGCTTCCCCAGTAACAATGAGTTTGACGCCTCTTGCAGCATGGAAGGCCAAACTCATGTCACAGTGTGTGCACGGTATTAATATCTCTTGTGAATCTAAACTGAAGAGGCTTTTACTTGTCCTAACAGGTATCTTGCTGTAAAAACTGTCCATTGTAACTATTCTTTCCTACTAATGGTAAAGTTTTGCGCTGGGTACAAGATGGTTATTTTTCATTGGCACGAAGAACCAATGTTCCCCAGCCCCAACCCTACACCACCTCCTCTACCAGCGCCATCTTCAAACAAAAGAGTATTCTCCTTTATCGTTTTCCCCTAAGTAAGAACAAGTTTGTGCATTCCCCACCATTTTCCATTAGTGTGACATTTCTCTTCGTATTTTTCTGCAAGTGTGTCACTGTTGCTTTTCTGACTTGCTTCATGGTGAACCGAGGAGGGGATGCTTAGCCACTTGTAAAACTTGTACAAAGGAACTGGGTCTGAGAGGCACACACGCATTACCCTCAGCAGTCTAAGGCATCTAGAAGAAGATAACACCACGAAAGTTGGTAATCCGGTGACCTGGTTTTTCATGTGGGACTTTGTAGTTTCAATAAGACACTGCCTGCTTCTCTCATAGCTTCCTCTGGACAGGAACCCAACTTAGACATCGGAACACTTGACAGTTCTGGATACCACTCTGGGTCAGCATAATACTGATCTTTTGATAACTGGCTTTCAAAACAGATCCTCTCCAGGGAGATTTTGTTGTATTCTCTTTCAGAGGGAGGTTGTGTGTTTAAAAGGAGCCTTTTAAAAAGACATAAAAGCCAGCATTTCTACTGTATTTTCCACATGTGCCTTTGGAACATATTTGGAACACAGATAAAACTACCTATATCTTAGAACCAAGTAATAGGTGGTAAATCATGATTGAGGAGTAGCATTTAGCAGTTTCAAGAAGAAATAATAATTTGAAAGAATATTGAAAAAGGTTTTGAAAAGAGAAATTGGGAAAGCAATCCATTTTCTCTTTTTGTCAGTATTCTCATTCTCAGATACTTACGTATTTAAACTGATTGCAGATTACTATTTTTAAAATTACCAAATTTTCCTGTTCTTCCTTCTGCAGGACAATTGTTTATCTAGTTAAAAATTAGAAATCACCAACTTACTGCCCAGTTTACAAAAAGGGCAAATTTAAGTACTTGAAATGCCATTTTTTACTACCAGGAAAATAGATTAGAAATGTTTCCCAGAAAGCCTTTGTACAAGCGCAAGAGGTAGGTAGCAAGTATAAAGCTTGTGCTCAGTTCCGTGGGGACAAAAGTCATAAAGTCACCTGGCAGATGAAGAACTACCCGCCCTGTGTGTGTCGGTATTTTCGATAAACATCAGGTTGAGAGCTGGTGCTGGAAGCCCATCCACCCCAGGACCAAGAGAGAAGAATTATGCGTGTATTTTAAATTAAAAAGAACAGCAAAGGCAGTTTCCAGGCTGGGTGATAAATTGAAATCCATAAATATAGCAGTGCTAATTTGAAACTCCATAATTGTTTGTGCAACGAGAAAGTACATTTAAAAGAATTTTAAAAAGCAATTATCAGAAATGCCTCCCCTGAGAGCAGTGTTAGGGGAAGTATTGCTGCTCCACGGGGCTGACATAATCCCAGGCTTCATCCAGATTAATGGCAGCTGGGAGGGTGGGGTCATGAAATCATTAGGAAGAGGGCAGGGTTTGAGTTATTAACCTGGAAGGTAACTGAGTGCTGGTGGGGGTCGGGGGAGACTGCCGAAAGTAGGAAGCATGTTTATTAAGACTTTAGAAAGTTCTAGGACTCTGGGGTCTAGCGAAACTTTTTCTTGTCTCTTTAAACTTCTTTCCACTTGTTGCCTTAATATCCAGGTGCTTCCTCCTAGGGTTCCCCAAAACTAATCGTCAAAATTATTTGCCCTGATAAAAGACATCACTTTGCATTAATTTGTTATAAAGGAGAGGTGAGAACAATACCAAGCCATTTAATAATTTCACTGAGTAATGGAACACGGGTCACACTGCACAACTAAACAAACTTCATAGTCCTGGATAAGTCAGATGAGGCTCATCTTCTCTAATGACAGGACCACATTTGTTTGCCTTTTTGTAAAATGGACTACTTCAGTGAAAATGGAAATTCTAATGTTATAGCTTTAACAACTCTGACCTTGAACATTGGCTTTCTTTAGAATCACACCTGTGTGTGTGGACACAGGTTTGCATAGACTGTTGTCCGTGCTGTGGCTCAAAGCAGAAAACAGAACTTTAATTTCTCACCAAGCTGCCAAATTCTACTGATTACCCTTGTCAGCATAGTCCGTTGATTGCTGAACGGCAAATGAGTAACACTTGGTCTTGGGGAGTATGTCACCTTTAAAATTTCAAAGCCTCCTGTAGTTTCTCTTGCAAAGAGAAAAGGGGGCCCCTTCTCCATGGAACCAGCTCACATTTGCAAAATTGAACCTCAGAGATTTGGACCTTTGCCTTTGTTAGGCTTGCTGATAGTTTTCTAGATCAGACTGTTTGATGTTTATCGATTTGTTGGTTTTACACTTTACACTCAGCGCCTTCCTTTCTTAGGCCCTATGAATTGATACAGATCCTCTCAGGAAAAGGGCATTGGTCACCCTAGCTTGGTCACTCCCCACATCCATTCTGCACACATAAAGTACATGGTTGCACACACCTTAGACTGCAGGAATGGCATTCACCCAGCAACCCACGAGCTGACCCTGAGCTGTCGGCTGAATTTCCCGGGTACACAGGCGAGCAGGACGTTCGCATGCAGCCTTCTGGTTTCCAGCTCCAGTGGAGTCCCATGGGGGTGTCTCCAAATCTAACTGCCGCTCTTCTTTGATACACATTACGCCTTCTTAGCAGGGTGGCACCTTTTCTACAAAGGGTCTGTTGCCTTACCCTTTCTGCTCAGCACGCTAACTATGAATGAATGTGTCCAGGTGGATTTCAGCAAGCGCTTTTTTAGAATTTGACCCTTGAGGGTGCTGGTGGGGTAGTTTTATTTGAATGTGTGCACCTTAGATTTCCCCTTGCTCTGTGGTTTATTTTCCATCTCTTGCCGGATGCCGTCCAGGGCTTGATTGTTCCTGTCTCCTCGCTGCCCACTCCTCCCCTCTGCTGGCCTCTAACAGTCTTTTATTCTTGGTTCCAACTCTTTCACTGGCGAGGTGAATGCTTTTTCTGACCCATGTCACAGCCGACTCAAGGCCCAGCATGCTGTCACTTACGTCTGCCTCTCCCCGCCTCCCACGCAGGGTGAGTCCGCGCCGTGAGCCCCCACGTTTGGCTGGATTGTTGGTGGACAAATAAAAAGTGACTCTCAAACCACAACTCACAAATGCATGGAATGTTCTGATCGCTAGACAAACTGCCAGAATTTCTCTTTTCTAATTCCTATTTGTAGAGATAACATTTTTCTTTTTGTGATTTTTTTTAAAAAAAATGAGACTAGTATAGTACCTTGAAACAATTGCAGTTCTAATATGTTGTCACTATTTCTATCTACAAGTTCCGATTCTCTCACCATTATTGTACTCAACCTGTGCACTAGTGTCAATAAAATTGACATTTGTGAAGCAATTTCTGGCCTTTTTCTCCGGGGTTTCTGGGTTCGGTGGTGTGTGGGGTGATGGGGTCTCTGTCTAACACTCGTGCTTTGTTTCAGTGAGGTTTGTGAAAAGCATGAGGATTTTTAAAAAATGCAAACTTTGTATCTAACTCTGCCTTTTCCAGTCTTGTGACTCGAGGGTCACTGTACTGACCAGTTGTCAGTGGGCAGGACGTCACTCTTGGTTGTTTTCCGGGTGCAGTGGCCGAGGCTGCTGACTAATGGTGGGGGTGGGAAACTGCTGTTCTCTCCATGGCTCAGTCTTCCGGAGGCCAAATTCACTGCCCTTCCCTGGTCAGTTCCATGCCTGGCCACTGTCTCTTGGAATCTCCAAGTGCATCTGAACGACTCACAAGGGAGAGAGGATAGACGGCAGGATAAGGGGTCCGCTCCCCGGAAATCGCCCTCTTCCTTTGCCTCAGAATCCCTCAGTGTGCTGGGTAGCAGTGAGCCTGAAACTGTATACTGAAACGTGGAGAAGGCTTGACCTTCTTCCCTTACCATGGTAACTTTGTTTACCTAACATTAGCGCTAGCCAGTTGCCCTGAAGTTATAGACCTAAGGGTTAGGTCAAGGCAAACAGATGCAGAATATATTTTGAACACTCCATGCAGTTTGGGTATAATTTGCATATGTATATTGGTAAAGAGTCTCCTGCAATCTATCACCTCCCTTGGCTGGCTTCTCCTGGGTAATATGTATATATATTTTTTCATATTATGTAATACAGTGTCATTTTTCCAGCGCTAATTTATTACCTGTTGCTAAGAGGAACTGACAATGTAATAACCTTCAGCTTGCATTTTTAAATGACCACCATTACATGTAATGTGATACTAGTGTTTCTGTCCCAAACAGTGACAGACATGGAGTGACATCACCAGGTATAACAAGCTTGCTTCTGTTCTTTGTAGAGTGGGGAGTTAGATGCTTGACCTTTCCCTTAGCTGTTACCCATTGTTACAAGATGTAGTTTGTCCTAAGTATGCCAGTCACTTAGATGCCTGTTAGTTTAGTTCTTCTACTCATTTCTCCGTGTCTTCTTGTTATATAGATACTGTGTCTTTCTTGAGTAATTCTTAGAAGTAAAGGCAGTAGTTAAGAGGTGAAAATATGATTGTGGGCTACACTATGCTTTTAAGCTATTCTAATTGTTATCAATGCAGAATTCTCTGTCTTCTCCTTAGTTACATAACTGGGGTTCCATTGAATTATGTGTAGTTGGGTGATTTTACTATTAAGATACCTGCAACTGGGGGGGGGTCTAGAAAAAAAATGAGTGTGCCTTAACTTTGCCATATGGAAACCGTGGGTCTAAAGATTCCAAAAGGTGAAAGTTGCAAATAGAAATCAAATCCTAAAAGGAATTGCTTTATTTTTTATTATTTTTTTTTCTTTAAAACTTCTCATTCCCAAACAGGCTCCCTGACCGGTAGCCCTCACCTTTCAGAGCTGTCCATCAACTCGCAGGGAGGAGCTGTCCCCACCACCGTGATCTTGTCTCCCAACCTGAGCCCCGACACCAAGCAGGCCTCGCCCTTGATCAGCCCGCTGCTCAACGACCAGGCGTGCCCAAGGACGGATGACGAGGAGGAGGGCCGGAGGAAGGTGCTGGGTGAACTTCTGTGTGTGTGTGTGTGTGTGTGTGTGTGTGTCTGTGTGTGTGTGTGTTCACACATGTGTGAGTAGGCACACGTGTTCTTCAGTAAATCAAAGAGGGAGAAGAGATAAGCAGATTATTAAATGTACCACTTTCAAGGGCACAGTTTAATACTGTTAGTACTTTCTCACTGTCACAAGACCATCATCCTTATCCATCTTCAGGTCTTTTTCGTCTTCCCCAGCAAAAACTGTCCCCATCACAGAATACTTCCCCTTGCCAGCCAGCCCCTGGCCACCCCCACTCTCCTTTCTGCCTGTGAGTGTGGCTCTTGGTACCTGGTATATGTGGAATCCTACAGGACCTGGCCTGTCATGCCCGGCTTAGTCCACTCAGCAGAATGTCCTCGAGGTTTGCCCTCACGTAGCATGGACCCAAATCGCCTTCCCGAAGGCCGAGTCTCTGCCCACTGTGTGCCCCTTCATCTGGCCGTGGGCAGCTGGGTTGCCCCACCTCTCACTGTGGTGAATAACCCTGCTCTGAATACAGGCGTCCACATACTGCTTGAGACTCAGCTTTTGGTCTTTGGCGTCTATTCCCAGGGTGGACTCAGTGGATCCAGGGGGGCAGTGAGCAAGGCGGCAGGCAGGAAGGACCTCCTCTTTCTCAGGGTTCAGAGAGAAAGCAAAACCTGCTGGCTGCTCTGCTCTTAGGTGCTGCTGAGCACCCACCTGATACTCTGAAGGGACCAAGTCACCACGGCCTCACCGTGGCATCACTAGCCGATTTCTCCCTGTCACTTCCCATCCAGCTACCCTCGGCGTCCCCACAAACACCCTAACTTGTATAACCTGAACACCAACACTGCGGGCCACAGCACCAGGACAGAGGACCCTGGTTTCTCTTCCTGTGTCCCCTTGAAGAGCACACAACTGTGTTCCTTTACTAATTTGAGTCCTGGAGCCAATGGTAATAGTTCCATTCTCAGACCATATTCTCACTGCGACATCCATTCCTCTAACACAGAAAGGAATAAATAAGAACCTGTTTATTTGCTGCCAACAAAAGATAGTGAAGTTAGTAATCCATCACTATAGTCAGGACTTTCATATAATCTGGACAGTCTCAGACTGACCCTCCAAAGCGATTGTTGCATCTCGTTTTCTTTGATGGATTTTGCAGAGGTTTCCGACCGACAAGGCTTACTACATTGCTAAAGAAGTCTCCACCACGGAGCGGACGTATCTGAAGGACCTCGAGGTCATCACTTCGGTATGTGCAGTATTTCCTCTCAAGAATTAAATGACTTCATTTATCTAAACTAATACTCAGCTTCAGGAGAGAAGCTGGAGCTAATTAAGTGTTACGTCCGCTGACTTCAGTTGAAAGGATTTTGGTCCTGGGTTATGGAAATTAAATGCTAATCTTAGCTTTAATTTGAAATATACTCTATAAAAATTTTATAACTAGTTTTAAGTGCAACGGAAGGAAGTTCTTGGAGACAATTAAAACTAAGCGTTTTACTGTCTGAACACAGCAATCCAGAACATCTTGTGTTTTGCCCATTGTCAGATGTAAACTGCTTATTTTTGCTCGAGGGAGGTCTCTGAATGAACGGGAGTCTCATTTACGCCGGCTGATAAATTGAGCTGTGTCAGCAAAATCTGCCCAAAGACTGCGTTTTATTGTTGTAATCAATCCTGTTCGGTCTTGGAAGCAAAACCCAGGCATTCCGGGTGGCTTTCTGACCCCTGCATTGTGGGAAAGAACGAGCCGGTCAGAAGGTTCATTGGAACTGCTGAATTTCTGTCCTCTTTGAGGCCAGGCCTCTTGTTCAGTCCTGTGAACATTGTGGGACCCCATCCACTCTCACCTCCAGGACCTAAGGACTCTGTTCAGGTGGCCACTCTGTCCCCAGGTGTGGCCTCCCCCATGCTCAGCATTTAACAGAGGAACAGAGGTGGCAGTTCCTGAAGCAGTGAAGCAAGGGTGTTCTGTGGTCATAAACCAGTGACATCCAGCCAGACATGGTGGCACACTGCTATAATCCCAGCACCCAAGAGGCTGAGGCAGGAGGATCATTGCAAGTTAGAGACCAGCATGGGCTACAAAGTGAGCTCAAGGCCAGCCTGAACTGCATAGTGAGACCCTGCCTCAAAAAGATGCCGCCCCCAAAACAAACTGACATCCAGTGAGCTGGCTGAGAAGGGAGGCTTGGATCGAAGCACAGCCTGTGTGAGGGACTTATCCTGGCCTAAACGGTCCCGGGGGAAGAACCACAATGCTCAGTAGGATAGAGAGGGGCGCTCACCCGCCATGGTGCAGAGGAGGGGCAGCACGGAAGCCTGGGCCCCTCATGTTCTCAGAGTGCTAAATATCTCCCCGGCAGCCTGGTCCTCCCATTGCGCACACGTGCTGCCAGCGTCCCCCGAGTATCCTGACCCTGCTGACATCTCCGCTTTCCCTTCTCAGTGGTTTCAGAGCACAGTGAGCAAAGAGGACTCCATGCCCGAAACACTGAAAAGTCTCATCTTTCCGAATTTTGAACCTTTGCACAAATTTCATACCAATTTTCTCAAGGAAATCGAGCAACGACTCGCCCTATGGTGAGTACGGTTTTGGGGTCCTCTCTTTATTTTTTTTCCTCTTCTGGTTTACAATTTTTCAAAATGCATTTTTTCATGATAATTACATATGATTCTCAGAAAATAAGATAGTGGTGGCTTTTGGGGGCACAGTGGGGATAGAGGGGAGGCTCGTGGGGGATTTGAGGGGTGTTGGTAATATTTCACTCGCGCTTGCCTTCGGATACTTGTGAGATCTCTCGAGGTTTTCTGTATTATAGTTCACTGTATTTAAAAAGTGCTTTGAAAAATACAAAGCTCAATACGCTACACATTTCGCCTTGATTTATCACATGAATGAACAAAGGTGTCCCATACAGTATTAAAAGATTAGGAACAACCTAAATGTCCATCAGCAGTGGGTTGGGTAGAAATAATATTCAATCTATCCTTTAACTATAAAAGAAAATGTTAACCTGGGGAGAAGAAGAGGGAGCTATAAAAACATCCAGAAAGAAACTGTATCCTGTAGACTGCATGTTTGGGTGTAACCTTATCTAAAATAGAACCTTTTATGGAAAATTCTTATGGTTTTTTTATTTAGAAAAATAATTATATGTGGACAGACATGTAGTGAGTTGATTGTGGACTAAACATGAATTTAAGAAATACCAGGAAAAAAATCACAAAAGGCTAAGGGAAACCTGCCATACCCTGAGTCTCCAGTGCAGGTGACAATCTGGTGCAAAATAGCCTCAGGGGCCTTCGGTGACTGTTGGGCCTGTAGGGGCTCTGTCTAGGTTGTCTCGCCTCAGGTGGCCCTGGATTGTGGGCTTCAAATGTCAGCTTAATAGAGAAGCAGAGCTGGTCTGTCCCCTGCTTTGGAGGCCCGTGTGCAGAGCTCTCTGATCCCCCGACCTGTGTTGGCTCTGTGTCGCTTTCACCCCAGGTGCATCCGCTCCTTCCCTTGGGAGAACTCAGCAGCTGGCTTTCCTAAGAGGCCCAGGCAGGACTGAGATATCATGGTAAAAAGTTGGCCTCGCTAAAAAGCAGAAGAAGAAAAGGAAGTGGTGCTTCAACAAGGGCTTTGGTATTACGAATAGTTCACAAAATTAAAATGGTACAAAACCTTTCTCTAACTGCCAAACTTTTCCTGAAACATTTCGTGTTGTGCCATGGGGCCCCCTCCTTCATACCGGGGCCACTGATGCTCTCATACCTTATGACTCTGGAGAAACTGTTTCTCCCGTTGCCATCCGGCCAGTGCGACTTGTGTCATCACAGACTTAGGCACAGCTTCTAGAGGCCCAGAGCTTCAGTACCAGTGCAGTGTCAGATGACTTGTAGTCACATGGGAGAGGTCACACGTAGAAATGGTGTTCACTTGGCAGCACCCTGGCAGCCCATCTTGATGGCTTCAGTTGCCACTTTGGAGGGTACAACCAGAGAACTTGGGAGAGCTGTTGGGCACGTGTCCTTTCAGCAGTAAATGCCACACCCGTGGGTTTACATGGTACCATAGATCTTTAGCATCTGCAGCTTACCTGTAAAAGAATATCTAGTTGCTTAAAGAGCAGGCAATGTCATTTGATTCCCAAAGGGTTTTCATTAGCGTATCTTCCAAAGATCTGATTTCACCTGTGCTTTACATGAACTTGGGAAAGACCGAGTTAGAGACAGAGCTGGCAGTCAGTGTGCTTCCCGGTTGGCCTGACCTCGAGCGGCCTTGCCACATGGGCCAAACCAAAGGGTGATGCTCACCAGGAGTAAATGTACAGCTGGGCAGTCGGGTTCCGCTGTTCAATTTCTCCAGTACAATGAGGAAGATCTGGCTGGGAGGGAGTTTAGTGGGAGCTAACAGACTAACAAAAACCAGTGTCCTTTTGTACCCATGGTTCTCCATATTGGCTACTCATTGAACCTTTAAAAAATATCTTCACCAGGCCAAACCCCAGATTAGTGTCATCAGAATGTCTGGTGGGTGGTGTCCAAGCACTGGACAGCTCTCTAAGTCCCAGGTGATTCTGGTGTGTGGCCACAGTCAAGAACCTTTGTTAGCAAGAGGCCAGACTGGAAACAATCACCAATTGAACCATCAAGGCCCAGGTACCTCCTGAATGCTACTCCAATGCCAAGATTCGTGTTTGCTTTGGGACGATGAGAATGCATTCCATTCAAAAAGTAACTGGAGGAACTATGGGTATTTGGCTTAGAAGAGAAAACTTGAGCAAGTGTGACTCTTTAAATACCTGTGGGCTGGTCCTGTGAGAAAGTGTCTTCCTTATGCCAGAGGACAAACCTTGAAGCAGAGGAGTGAATTTGCAGAGGAGGACACTGTGCCTGCACGCAGGAGAAGGCGTCCTGGGCAGTGGTGTCATGAGCACAGCTCTAGTGGCACTCACACAGGGACCTGCTGGCCATTTCTCAAAGTATTTATCTGTTGAGTGAGGCCACAAACCTGGCAGCGCATCAGGGAGATGGGGGTATCTCCAAAATGCAAGTACAGGGCCCCTTTCAGCCCTTCTGAATCCGAACCCTGGAGGGCAAGACCCAAAAATAGCTGTTTTTGATTTACTTCTTGGGGTAACAAAGATGAATACCTGTTTTGGAGCAATTGACCTTGCAGTACCTCTAGGAAATCTTAGGTTCCGTGGTTGTTACACTTTTCACAGTCTGGTTATATATGCCATTTCCTTGTTTTTACAGGCAATGGAAGAAGAAAGGGGTGGATGGATGGGTGGATGGATGAATAGCTGCTTTGGTTTGAGTGTCCCCCAAAGGTCCATATGTTAAAGGTTTGATCCTCGGGGTGGCACTGTGGAGAGGTACTGTGGACCATTAGGGGGTGGGGTCTTGTGGGAGGCTCTGAGGCCATTAAGGATGTGAGACCTGGGTCTCTCTCCTCTGTCTCTCTCTGGGTGTCTCTCTCTGCTTCCTGCCTTGAGATGCATGCACTCATGACCATAGGAATTGCCACCACTGTCATCCTCAATCCCAAAGCCGCAGGGCCACCGATCTTGGACTCTAACTCCAAAACTGTGAGCCACATAACCCTCGTCTTCATCCATGGCTCAGCCAAAGTGATTTGCGTTGGGGATGTGAAGCTGCCTCACTCGGTAGAGGAGTGCGTGCCCGGCTTGGCCTGCTGGGGACTTGCATTTCCTCATCACTGAGAACTGAACCCCCATCTTAGCGGAGGAAAGCTTTATTCTGGCTCACAGTTACAGTCTGTGGCTGGCTGACTGCAAGGTGGGAGGGCACAGCAGAGGGGGCTGCTCGGGCATGGCAGACCAGAAGCAGAGAGAGAGCACAGGAGGAGCCAGGAAGGGAGACAGATCTATCAGCCACACCCTCAGTGACCTCTTCTTCCAGCCAGAGGGCCCTTTTAGCAGCGAGTCAGCTAGAAGACTCTGATTACCTTCCAAAACCCCGCTTAGGAGTGCTCGTGCTTTAGGGGGACGCTAGGTAGAAACCATAACACACTGAAGTAAGGAGGCAGCACTGAGGCAGGAGGGCCAGGTTCCCTTGTGGAGGAGAGTGCCACAGCCAGGGTGGCCTCATGGGCTTGGAGGGCATGTGAGTCGTTAATGCCTCCACACAGGACTGGCAACCCCTGGGCTGAACGCGCTGGTGAGCGGGTGGGTCCCAGGCAGATTTAGGAGTTACTGACCACTGTGTGCATGTGTGTGTGTGTGTGTGTGTGTGTGCACGCGCGCGTGTGCAGGCAGTATGTGTGCGTTCCTTTTCATAGCGTCATGATGCAGTCAGCGCAGGCTGGCTCCTGCGATTGAACGGTTAAGATTCCTGGGCCTGGCTGCGTCTCTCTCATCTGCGAAGCATGGATTGGAGCTTGTGCCTCACGAACTGAGTGAGGCAATAGCTGTAAAGCAGTCAGTAGACTTCACCTCTCATAGAAAGAGGGGGGTGCTTTACCCCTCCTAGAAAGGGGTAAAGCGGACCTTTTTTTAAAAAAATAAACTTTTTTTTGGTCTTTTTGAGACAGGGTCTCACTATGCAATTCAGGCTGGACTTGAGCTTACTTTGTATCCCAGGCTGGTCTCGAACTTGCCATGATTTTCCTGCCTCAGCCTCCCGAGTGCTGGGATTACAGAGGAGTGCCACCGTGCCCAGCTAATTTTCATTTTTATGAGTACATATTTGCAGTACATTATTATGTCCCACATTCATTGTCGAGTGTTGGTACATACACATAATACATCTTAATTCTCCTGATGCCCCCTAATTTTAGATTTAGAAAGAAGTTGCCATGGCGATGAATGTTTCTACACACCCTTGGCACCCCTCCCCCAGCGTCTACCATTATTTTCACGTGGCCAGAGCAAAGCCACCAAAACTGAGACGCCAGCATTGGTACATCACCATGAACTACACTCCAGAGTTTATTCTATGCTAGTGTCTTCAGTTATGAGCATGACTGTTACTGGGAACAGATCTAAAATTGCCCAAATGCGGCACCTAAGTGGCGGTCACCGTGATTTTCCTTTTCCGGTTCTTCCCCAAGGCACAGCATGCTTCCCTGTGCAGAGGGGCATTCCAGGGCAGAGCAAGAGTCAGGGAGCTTTCTGGAATTGTGAGGCCCAACCCCAGCTTGGTAAACACACCTGCCCTCTCTCCAAATGTCACCTTCTCCTGTGTCAACACACCTGAGCTCAGGTGGCTGCCCAAGGCCTGCTCAGTGCTGGCAAAGGCCAACTTATTGTTTCTTCAAAAACAAGGAAACTGGTTGGGTGAGCTCCGAAAACTGGACGAATACCTTTCCTTTTGAAAGGAAAGGACAGTTTGCTCAGCTGTTCAGACACATCAGAGAAAGCCACTCACACCCAGATTTGGGCCCAATTCCAGCCCTGGGGTGACAGGCAGAGGTCGGGCACAGGCTGGGGGGTGGGGACGGACGGCATAGGGTGGGGGTAGCCCGAAGTAGATGAAGCCTGCTTTGATCCAGAGAGCCTCAGTACATTCCCAGTGTGCAGGTCTTAGCTGCCAGGGACTGGAATGGGTCATGATCACACACGTTTTCTAGAAGGATCTGCTGTGTGAAGGCTGGGCCAGAGTCGCTTGAAAAGCAATCACAAGTTCAGCCAGGCAGACCAGACAGGCAGGATGTCAAGGTGTCGCTGAGCTGGATGGGACAGAAGGATGGGAAGGGGAGACCACCAGTGGGGATAACTGGGAAGCATACAAGGAAGGGGCGCTTGTCCTGGACCCCATCATTCCGAGGCATCTGTAACAAAGTCCTCCAGCCTCTTGGGAACATGGGGCCTCAGCTGGGGAGGGACATCAGGCCCAGGAGTGTCTGCCTGCAAGTCATCCTCGAGGAGAATCAAATCCTTAAGGAAGAGAATGCTGAAGAGAAACGAGCCGAGACACAATCTTCCTGACCACGCCTGTGGTCATCAGAGTAGACCGAGGCAGAACGAAAGCCAGCAAAGGAAACAGCAAGTAGAGAAAATATTTTTCTCATTATTCCATCTACTTTTTGAAGCTTTAATCTTTGCATTACAAAAAAATCACCAGAGCATCTCAAAAAAATAAACCAAGGATCCACATACAACCCTGTGCTCCCACTTCTGGGGATCCACCCCAAAAGACTTGGAAGCGGGGATCACTTAGGTGCTGGCGGGCAAGATTCAGAGCAGCACCATTGCCAACAGCCAGAGGGCGCAGGCCACCCAGGTGGCCCGTGATGTAGGAGTGGCCAAGATCCCTGTGGTGGAACAGCATTCAGACTAAAAGAGAGGAGGTGCTGGCGTCAGCCGTAAGCCGGACAGGCATGGGCAGAAGCGGCAGTTTTACTTCCAGAGCAGACAGTTGTTCACAGGGACAGAGGGGAGGGCGGGGCGCCCGCTGCACAGATTAACTATGAATACCCCGTGCCTATTCAGCAGAGCAGTAATCCCTGTCCCGGGTACCGTGCTTGAGACTTTACCAGATATGCTGTGAAGGTACCTGGGCGCACCCTGCACCCCAGTACCTTGACCCCAGCACAGTGAACACTTCAAATCAGACAACAGTGCTGGAACTGTTGAATTCTGTCGGTCACATCCCTCTGCCTCTCAGGCTTTTCTTGTGTGTTGTTTGTTTTTGCTATATAATTCAGGCTGGTCTTAAACTATGCAGCCGAGGCTGGCCTCACACTCACAGTGATCCTCCTGCCTCAGCCTCCTGAATGCTGATGTTATAGATGTGCGGCTTGAATTCATGTCCCAACGCCATGAATTCAAGGGGGAGCAGGGAGTTGGGGCAGCACTGTTGTACCCCCAAAATCCTTAGTGGGACTGTCACCCGGTAGTCACTGAACTGCAGTGGGCCTCTTATCTGTGAAGCTGACATAGCTCGGTTGAGAAGCTGTGACTCCCCCACTTCCTTTCCCTGAGTTCCTGTGACGATCGCTGGCCTGGGGCACCTGGCACTGGGAGGCTCTGGCCTTGAGCACCTGTCTCCCCCTGGGCAGTGTCCCTGTGTCGGAATTCACTGTGACACCCACTCACCCGCACTCTAGAGAAGGCTCCCAGACGGTTTCTGTCATGGTGGTTTTTAATCCTTTTCTGCCTCATCTTCCTTGAAAAGACTGAGACCATTTACAAGTGGAAAACAACTGAGAGATAAACAAGGCCAGTCGAAGCTGCCTGTCCAGACAGTGGTCACCTGGAACAGTTTCATAGTCATTTAAATTACATAAAATCCTGCTTCAAAAGTGTACCAGCACGGGCCACGCTCACTCGCAGCCCCAGGATGGGCTGGGACAGCATGTGTAAAGGCCACTTCCATCACTGGGCAGCCACCTGTTGCCCAGTGTTAATCTGGGGAGCCCCCACTTCACGTTGACACAACAAACTCAGAGCCTGGCACACACCGGGCACTCGGAGAGGCCACAGCACATGCCTGGCAGTACCTGGGCACCAGCAGGAGAGGGTCGCCCGAGTTGCACTTCAAGGTTTCCAGGGCGGGCCCAGCAGCAAAGGACGGACAGAGCTTTATGCTTATAAAGTCTTGTTCAAGGGAAGTGAACTATCACCAAGGAGCCATGTGCTGTGTGCGTGCTGTGCAGGTGCATTGCACCAACTGCGCATTTTCCCATGTGATCTAAAAAGAGAAACAGCAGCTGCGCCAGCTGCAGAGGAGACTGAAGCAGGAGGATTGAAAGTGTGTGGCCGGCACAACTTCGCAAGACCCTGTCTCGGAGTTTTAAAACAGAAAGAAAGCACTAAGGATGTAGCTCAGTGACAGAGAGCTTGTCTACCACGCAGGAGGCTCTGGTTTAACTTGCCAGCACCAGAAGGGGAAAAAAGAACAAAAACAAAAAACCTGAGATGGCAAATCACTGCCTATGGATGTCTGGTCTGCGACCTGTTATTGTTAATAAAGTTTTATTGAAACGAAGCCATACTCATCCTTCTGCTGTGATCCATGGCAGCTTCTGTGCTTCCTCAGCATATCTGAGCAGTATGGCAGAGGCCACACGGCCAGAAAGCCTGAAGTATTTATTATCTGGCCCTTTACGTGTTCACCAATTCTTGTTCCGAAGTAAACTTGCGGAAGTGTAGGTATTGAGAGCCCTATCCTATGACGAGGAACATGAAGCAGAGAGAAGCCCCCTGCTAAGGGCACCCCAAGTGACAAAGGGAGGCCTTCAGTCGTCTGGTGGACCCCCAGGCTTCCACCTGGAACACTCATTCCTCCAGGAGCCCGGTGCAGATGGCACAGCAAAAGGGGTGGAGCCCCCAGCACTGTCCCCAAGGTCTCCTTCCCTTGCACAGCGAGGGAGCAGAAGTCCCAAGCAGGAAGCTCCTGAGTCTGCCGGGCGCTGGCCCTGTCTGTGACTTGGCCTGCAAAAGTATTTAGGTGTCAAACCTAAGAAAGCAAATTATAATCTTTTCTAATCTCATCTTTTGGCAACATGGGCACAGTGGGGAGGGGACATCAGAGGTGACCTCTGTAGAATGTGGCCTTGCTCTTGCCCTCACAGCCTGTCTGTTCTCTCCCAGGGACTACAGCAAAAACAACAGTAACAGCCAAGTGTGGCAGTGCATGCCTGTGATCACAGCACTAGGGAGGCTGAGGCAGGAGGATCTCAATGAGTTTGAGGCCAGCCTGGGCTACATAGCGAGACCCTGTCTCAAAAGACCCTCCCAACAAAGGAACGCCTACCAGGCACTGTGTCCTCACGACAGTGCAGGCAGAGGGTACAGAGGAGGAAACTGAGGCACGGCAAGATGAAAATGTGGTCAGCACTGGTGAGGCAAGGACTCTTTGGGGAGAGAGTGGCGTCGGCCCCCTCTGACTGTGACTGAGATCTACTGAGGTTCCAACACCCCCATGCCTGGCGCCAGGCTCCGTCCCTGGTGGCGCTGGGGAGGGCTTTTCATTGTGTTCCTTAGATTGAGGGAGAAGAAAAATGGCTTTAAAGTTTTACAGGGGCTGGTTTCTGGCACTGCATCGAGTGCTCCCCGCCTCACAGACAGTGTCACACCGTCACAGGTCACGCCGTCCACGGGTCACGCCATTTCATCTTCACCTGTCAGGCAGATGCTTTATTATCGATCACCGTAGAGGAGAGAGAGTGAGACTCAGGCTGTGTAACTTGACCCAGCTTACGCAGGAAGGCAGGACTGGTTTCTGGACCCAGGCTGCCGCTGTGCAGAAGTCCCAGAAGTCTGATGTGTAGAGGGCAAGGACCGCAGGGAGCAGCTCCGTTCCTGTCCCCATGTAATGAGAACAAATTCTGGGCTCCTCCGCTGCCCCAGCCCTGGATGGGATCTAAGTCAGCAACTCCGCCCCTGCCAACGCAGGCAGCATCCACCAGGCACCAGTGAGGACTGGTACAGGGACAGGTCACCCTTCAGCCATTGGCCAGGGCCATCACGGCGAGCACCAGGTCTGCAGCCTAGAGATGGACCCTGTGGGGAGGTCTCGGAGTCAGGCGGCCCCTGCTTGGCACCATGTGGCCAGGGGGCAGGTTCTGGCACCTTTCTGACCCGCGCCATCTAGATCTGCACTAACAGTGGAGGTGGTGCCGCCGTAGAGGACGGCCTTTAGCACAGTTTCTGGGACATGGTGGCATCTGACATCTGACACACGGTCACCAAAGCCCTCCCAACACAGAACCAGCAGCCACCCCTCCCCGCACATCCGGTGCTGTGCTGAGGGCTCTCATCCACCCCCAGAAGGGCCACCTTGTTGTACAGGCCTTCCCTGTCCAGCAGGAAAGCTACAGACGTGCCGTGGTGCCTGCAGTCACAGAGTTGTCCGGGATCTTCCATTTATTCAACCAACAGTCTCCGCATCCCTGTGGAACCCCAGGGGGGTGTTGTTCATACAGCGCAGTGCCTCATGTTGCCATGGCACCTTTTGAAGTATTTTCCTTTACACTGTCTCGCTTGACCATCAGAACCATCCGAGGGCTCATCCTCATCTTCCCGTCTATGGAAAATGAGGCTCAGGGTGGGGCTGTTCAGGAAAGGCTAGGCAGGACCCCTACTCTCCTTCCCCGGAGCCTGTGAAGCTGGGGGAGGAGAGGCAGCTGCAGCCTGTACTTGTGCCTTGGCTCTATCCAGGCCCTTGGTCCAGTGGAACTTTCTGCCTTGAAGAAAATGTTCCGTGCCTGCCCTGTCCAGTATGATAGCTACGTAAGCCACATGTGGTATATTGATCAGGGTTCTTCAGAGGAACAGAATCACATATAGCTATGCAAGGGGATTTATTAGATAGGCTCACAGAGTCAGAGGTGGGAGAGTCAACAGTGGCCATGTGTGTGTGCTGGAGAGCCAGTGAGTCCAGCAGCTGCTCAGCCCAAGGAAGTGGAAGCCACAGAACAAGAGGGACCAGGGATACAGCACCAGTCCAAGGTGAAGGCCTGGAAGCTCCCTGGAGAGTCACCCATGTGAATTTGCATAGAAAGACTGAAGAAACTGGAGACCAGTGTGTGAAAGCAATGACAATAAGGGACATATCAGCACTAGCAGACTAGTACTCTTCAAAATGGAGCCACCTCCTTCTTTCCCTTTTCATTCCATCCAGGCTACAAGCCTATTGGTTGGTGCCACTCACAGCTGAGGTGGGTCTTCCTCCATTTGCTGGCCTGTGTGTCAGTCATCCACAGCAGAACTGTACTTTACTGATTTGCCAGATGTTTCTTAATCCAGTCAAGCTGACATGTCTTGGGCAGTGGTCACATGTGGCAAGTGAGCACCCAAGACATAGCTAGTGTGACTGAAGAACTGAATCGTAAAACTATTTCATTTTAAGTAAAATTAAACTTTAAGTTAGCAGGATGTGACTACCATATTGGATGGCCCGAGGATAAAGGAACTTTGGAGCAGAGTGAGTTGGATAGATGTGGGTTCCTGTTCCCACTGTGACATTTCATCCTGGGCCATCCACTGTCCTATTCCAGTTGTCAAAAATGAGACTCCAGGACAGTTCCCTGAGCCTTCCAGCCTCAGTGCAGCCAGGTCAGGATTGTGCTCTTCTCACTATGCAAAAAGTTTTTACTGCTTCTCAAACGACCCTGCACAAAGGGTTTCACGTCACTGCTGTAAAAGAAATCATAGCGCATTACAGCAGAAATGCAGTGTGGGAATGGGAAGACCATTAAGGCAATCACACATACACTTATGTAAAATTTCATCTTCATTTGTTTTGTTTTGTTTTATTGTCTTTTTGAGACAGGGTCTCACTATGCAGTTCAGGCTGGCCTTGGGCTCACTCTGTAGCCCAGGCTGGTCTTGAACTTGCAACGATCCTCCTGTCTCAGCCTCCCAATTGCTGGGTTCTATTTGTTTTGAAGACAAGAAGGACCCTTCAAGCCCACCAACTTTCCCGGCACCCACCTGAGCACACTTTCCACTGCCTGGTGAGGTTAGGGCTTGTTACGGATTAAAAACTGATGGTTAACAACACCAGCTGAATTAAATCAGCGTGGTGCTGAGTGGAGATGTTCTTCCACCTGAGGAAAGTTGCCTGCATAAATAGGGATATGGAGAAGAAGAGTGAGGCATTGTGGGTTTCTCTAAGTGTTACTGTTTTTGAGCCCTTGATTCTCCTGGTGGAGCTCGTCATGACTAGCTTCCCCAGTGTGAGTTCGACCATTGTCATTGGAGGAGGTTGGGACCTTGTTAGTGAGAGTGGCTGTGGTTCACTTTGGGGGAGCTCTGGTCCTTACATTGAGCATTGCTTCCTGGCTCTGGAAGACATGTGCCGCTTAATCTCCAGGACAAACTTACCATGCTGGCTTTCTGGCATGTACTCTACTGTGCTTATCATCAGAGGAGCTCAGGGCCTCTGTGTCGCCAAGGATGGCTGTGGTGCTTTGCAGGGAAGCCCGGGTTCTTATTTTGAGTGTGACTTCTCGGCTCCGGGGTAGAACCCTCAACTACCAGCACAGCTCCTTCACCCCGCTGGCATGGACTTTCTAGTTTCCACTGCTGACCTTTGGGCCTTCCCAGCGCAGATCCGTAAAACACTGGCATGAGTCTTTCTTGTGGGTCTAGACCTCCAGCTGGACTCCTGGGGGCATTGTCATGGGCTCAAGCGGGACATTGCTGTGGGATCCAGGCCATTGGCTGAATATTCCAGGTCTTTAGTGTTGTGGACAGATTTCCTGCACTTTCTTGTGTTTAACTGTAGGTGACCATCATAAATAATATTATAAATTCTGTGTCCTGATTCTAATTGTTCTCCTCATAACCCCTGACTACAACAGGGCTGATCGTTGTTGGCAATGTTAGCTTTCAAACATGAGTAAAACCGCAGGTTCTTGGCCAGGAGCTAGTTTTTTCTTGAGTTTTCTGCCTTTTTCACTGTATAGCCCCTTGTGTTTTGTTTTGTTTTTCCCTTTTATAAAATTTTTATTAGTATATGCTGCCAACATGATGAATATATCACCGTGGGTACTGGTACATAGACGTATCGCAGATTGATCTTTTCTGCTTCCCTTCTCCTCTCCTCTCGCCTGTCTCCCCCATCTTTGCTTGAACCACTGTCCACTCACCGACCAGAGTCCACACTGAAGACACCTACAAGCTGTCACCACTAAGCCTGTACAGTGACGGTGTGTTCCATTCCCAGTCAGCTTGGTTTATGGGCATCACAGTTCTTTCCTACTCTTCCTGTACTCTTAGTCTCTTATTCACCTGCAAATATTTGGTAAAAGTCTGCTAAAGGATGCCTGTGTCCATCTACTCCTATGTACCATGCGTGTGTGTGCAAGGGATGGGACCCAGGGCTCATGCACGCCTGGCAGGTGTGTGCCACTGAGCTACATCTCACCTACACACATCCACTGCTGATTGGCACATCTGCAGTGCGGGATGGATGTTCCTGGTGGGTATCGGGAACATACACGGGACACGTCTGCATTCTTTTTATGTCCTCTTCCCCTGGCATCTCTTGGTCCCCTTCCCTTTTGCAAAAGGTCTATCTCCCTGTTTCCTGTTGTCCTTTATTTTGTTCTTTGTTTATACCTTGGGTTTTTGGTTGTGCTTTAAGAGTGAGCTGGTTTTCAAGAGAAAAAACAAAAATAATTCTTCCAGTTGCCAAAATGCAGGGGGCTTCTCTGCCACAGACACACAGAGAGAGAGAGAGAGAGAGAGGCACCAGGTCGCCAGCCAGGGAGACACGGCTCTTCTCTCCAGCTGCATTAATGCCCACGCCTTTAGCCATGAGATAGGACCCAGCTGAGGGCTTGGCTTTCTCTGGGCGCTGTCAGCCCTGCCGTGGCCAGGCCATGGTGTTTCCTCCTCCTTTCAAGCCGACCTGGCGTTCAGCCTTAGAGCTTAAGCAGCCAAAGCCTGTGGCATTGTGGGTCTGGAGAATGGCAGAGAGCGCGACGCTTTGGTGCGCTCCACTGGCAAAAGCGAACCCCAGGCAGGCCCAGGGGACGCTCGGTTCTGCATCAGGAGAGATGGGAACCTGATGAGAATCCACGTTTGTTGCTTGTGGCTGATAGGTTACGTTCTGCGTATACTCGTAGCATCCGTTACTTTGGCCGATTTGAGTTTTGAGCCCACCACCCTTGTATTAATGTAAGCGTTGTCCTTAGCCCTCTGCGCCTTACACAGCATCCTTTGACTCACACAAATGCACAAACATATGTGGCCCCATCCATTTTTTCTCTTTTTCATTTAGAATCAATGGTGTAAGTGCCTGCTAGGCAAGCACAAGGTTGTGAGTTCGATCCCCAGTACAAAAAAAAAAGCCAGGGACTTAGCTCAGTGGCTCAAGTGTTTGCCTGGTAAGCAGAAAGTCAAGAGTTCGATCTCTGGTACCAAAAACAGAACAGAACAAAGAATCACAGAAGGCAGGGCATAGTGAGGGACAGGATGCGATGTGTGTTGTGTAAACGGGACCTCAGAGGCTTCAAACAACAAGCTGTGTTCTCGGGGCCAGAGGATATGGGGACACAGGGCTGCAGAGCCAGGTGGGAAAGGTGGCCTCCCGGTCCTGGGCTTCATGATTTGTTTGAATGAAATGAGACAATTCTTCCTTCATTGCAAAGAGAGGGGATGGCAAGTGTTCGGTGGATGCACTTGGGTTTGTATTGGGCCACTCAGGAAGCCCCATCTGTGTCCCTGCGAGCTTCTGCTAGAGAGGCCTGTCCTCGGATCTGTCCCCAAAGCTCTCTGGCGGAGACCACCTTGCGGGACTTAGCACTCATAGGAGGGGGGAGATTTTACGGTCACGAGGTCCTCTGGGTGAACTGTGTTGTTACCTTTGCATGTTCTTCCTGTGCTCGATGCCCCTGTCCACAGAAGCCACCAGCACCGCTGTTCGTCCCCTCGCCACTGTGTCCACACCACTGTCACTGCAGTGGCTAACAGAAGACCTCCCTCCTCTGCCCCATCCAGTGGCACCCATCTGGCAGTGCCTGGGTTGGCTATGAAGCCCAGGAACTGGCTCTGTGCCCCTGAACCAAGCAGGAGGGGCCCCTCAGCTCCTCTGGGACGTGTGGCATTGAGTAACACCTGGTCCCTCTGGCCTGGGCGCTGGGTCTTCCTTTGAAGGGAAGATTGGCTTTGTTGGGCACAGAGGGCAGTGGGGAGAGGAAGAGCCTTCTAGAGAGCGGAAGGCCCCCTCGGGCCTGGGCTTCCTTTCTGCGTGAAGTGCTCCCTGAAAAGAGCAGCCAGTGAGGAACCAAGCAAACGTGGTCCCCGGGAAGGACCAGCAGAATGGCCGAATGGAATACAGCTCCACATGCTCAGGGAATAACAAACTCTAGCGAAGGCCCGGGTGGCAGACTGCAGTGCTCAGCGCCGAGCTGCAGGCTGTCACCAAAGTGGGCCTGGGTCTACATCCAAGGCCACATGGATTCCCGGTGACCCGGCTTGTGCAGGCTGAGAGTGAGGCAGAGGGACAAGTGGAAGACAGTATAGGATCCGAGCTTGTGGTGGGACAGTCACACCCTTTAGAAAAAAGCGCAGGAAGAGGCTGGGGTCAGGGAACTGCACCAAGCCTGGGACACCTCTGTCTGATGTGCTCATGGGGTCTTTCACGGGGCCGCTCCAGAAGGTCTGGGGAGCACAGGACCGGATGGTAGTGACAGAGAGCATTCGGTATGGGCTCATGAATGGGAACTGCCGCTTGGGAAGGACTTCCTGGGGGACGGAGGAGAGGCTAAAGGGAGAGTGACCCAGAGGTCACAGGCATCCCAGTGAGCTGACCTGGAGGAAAAAGTGGCCGGAGAGAAAGGCTTTCTGGGGCTGGCAGGGGAAGTGACCAGAAGAGAACTTGTTTCGTGTATTTTATTTATTTAGGTTTTTTGAGTTAGAGTCTTGCTGTGTGTTCCAGGCTGGCCTGGAACTCACATAAATCCTCCTGCCTCAGCCTCCAGTGCACAGGTGGTACACAGGTGTGCACCACTACACCTGCTAGAACCCTGTGTTGGTATAGAGAGGAGGAGTGCTGGTGAGAGCACCCAGCGGCAGCAAAGGATGGAGTAACGCTAGGTGCAGGGCAGGAAATGGAACAGGCATCATGAAAACCAGGTGTGTGGTATATGTCTGTAATTCAGCACTTAGGAGGACGAGGCAGGAGGATCACCCCAAGTTGGAGGCCAGTCTGCACTACCTAGCAAGACCTTATCTCAACCTCCCCCCAAAAAAAAATTTTAAAAAAATAAACACAGTACACGGAGGAGTGGGAATGCCCAGGAAGGGCAGGTGTCCTCTTGGGCGCCCTCTCTGCCTCCAGAAGAGCTCTAATTACACTAAAGGTGCAGGCCCAGTCCCCCTGCAGTGTGCTCCGTGCCAGGTGCCTCATGAGAAGCAGTGGGATGAACTCGCCCCAGGTGGCTTCAGAGCAGAGGAAGGAAGTGGCCCATTTGGAGGCAGAGGTGGGCTTGGTTGCTGGAGGCTGTTAGTGCCCACATCTGGGGGTCTAAACCACGGATCCCTCCTCTTTTCCACCACCTTTGTTTGTATAGGGAATTTAACCCAGGGCTTTCACACTGGGCTATACACCCCAGCCCTTTTAATATTTCATTTTGAGACAGGGCCTCGGTAAGTCACCAAATTGCTGGGTCTGGGCTCGAATATACCACCCTCCTACCTCAGCCTCCCAGAGAGCTGGGATTACAGGCGCATACCACCATGCCTCGGCTGGTCTGTTTAGTGCCTCTCTTTCTTGCACCTTGGCTCCTGGCAGTCCCAAACACTGGTGTGAAGATATTAGCCGGGTTGATGTATGTTTGAATCTGGGAAATTCTGTCCCCTCCCTGGGTGAATCAGCAGATGTGCACAGGCCATACTGGCAGTGGCTACAGGCTCAGAAACCAGACTGCCAGGGTGTGAGGACAGAGGCAGTGTCTTTGTGCCTCAGTTTCCCTAGCTGTAAAAGCTACCTGCCTCATAAGGCTGCCTAAGGCATACAGAGTCAGTGCCTAGGACGTGCTCAGCATGCGGCCTGCGCACACAGAAGTAGCACACACGACCAGTACCGTCACTTGGGTGCCTCTCTGGGACTCAGCCCCTGAACTGTCAGTGGCGGCTGAGGCCTTGGGCTGCAGGGGCAGAACTGTACCCAGGGACTCAGCCAGCGCTGCTCAGGGCTTTGCCTCTGCCCACCCCTGGCCTGTTAATTTCCCACGCTATCAGTTTCCCTTCCCAGGGGCTTTCCAGACAGGTCTCTGCTTCAATCCAAGAGCTCTTGGGAGCAGGAACCTTGATTTGAGGCTACATCTTGCTCCCTGCGAGTGCCTGTGAGCACCCATGAAGCACGAAATCCATTTCCCGAGCCAGTTACTGGAGTGGTCTTCATGCCCAGCTCACGGTGCTAAGTGTGGATGAAGGGAAATTACTGTAAGACCCAGCAGCCCGTCTGCTTCAGAGCGTTGGTGGGATTCTTTGTCTGCAGCACCAAGGGGGCAGTGTCCAAGTGTCCCTCCAGTGCTAGTAAACTGCAATCCCAAGCAACATGTAGGAGGCGCCCGGGGCGGGGCACAGACAGCCGAGAGGAGAGGGAGGTGTCCGGCGGGTATTTGTGATCTAAGGCTGCGGTGCACCCGGCGCTGTTTTCCTTGCTAACCTTGGCGTTTGCTCTCAGGGAAGGCCGCTCAAACGCCCACCTCCGAGGAGATTACCAAAGAATCGGCGACGTCATGCTCAAGAACATCCAGGGCATGAAGGTGAGCTGGGGGTTCAGGCGCCCCAGGTCCTGCGAGGGTGAGGCCGGGGCTGCACACGCCGCCGGATCTACACCAGACCCGACCCGGCGAGAGGCCGAGGGACGATCAGTTCCGCTAGGCGTCCTGGACCATGGGATGTGGGGAAAGCACTAAAGCACTTTAAGGAAACTTCCCCCCACCCAAAAGCGCTGCATTACACCCAAAAGCACAGGTGTTTCTTTTGAACGGATCAAACTTTTTTAAGGGTGTTAGACAAAACGTTAGTTGGCTGCACATTTCATCTCCAGTCAGTTGTCCTGCCTTCCCCTAAGCAGGGCAAACTGCTGAATGCTGCAGAATGTCAGTAAATTCAGTGACTTTAAATGAATGAATGTACAAGGCAAATATATTTTAAATTACCCAGAGTATCTGCGTGAGAATATACCCAAAGAAGGTAGTAAGTATTACACTAATATTCTACCACATTTTAGAAATCTACTTCATCTCCTACATCTGAAATTGTAACTTTTTCATTTTCAGTGTGACTGGCTACTAATTCCTTTAATGTAGGATCTTTTGAAATCCATGTAGCTTATCTTCTGACTGTATCTCCATTTGCATTTTAAAGCAGTCTTCCTGCATCTCAGCTGCCCTGCCAGTAACTGCTCTGAGGAAGTAAAGGCCCCTTGCGGCCACCATGGCAGCCCAGCCAGCCTCAACCCACCGTCCGTCTCTTACTTGTTGGGGTTTGGGATCGACCCCAGCACCTCGCACATGCTGGGCAGCCCTGGGCCCCTGGGCTGCACTCATGTTCCTCGTGTGAATCTGTTTCTCTCATCAGAGATCAAGACAGGGCTTACCCGGTCCCAATCATTCACTTCCCCCACCGTATTCTGGGCCACACACTGCAACGTGGGGCGACATCCGAGAGAAGCCATAGAAAATATCTGCACAATCCTATGCACAAGGAGGAAAGCCGAGCTGCTCAGCTGGGACAGTCTTCAGTGTCATAAGCTGAGGCTGATGAGTGAAAACTCACGCCTCGGTCGCATGAGCGATGAGAACATGAAATGCACGGCCAATCTCTTCAGCACTCCACGGAGTTTCTGACAATTTTTTTTTCAGTGGAGTTTTCGGTTTATAGAAAAATAAGCAGATGGAAGAGCTCCCATATCTGTCCCCATCCCGACCACATAGGTTCCACTACTCCAAATGTTGTGCACTGGGGTGGCATGTGTCCTGAAATGGCCGTCACTGACCAGAGTGCACGGCTGGCGTTAAGTCTTGGTGTCGTGCGTTATAACAGTTTCACTGCCCTCACCCACCCCCCCAGCATGCCACCTGTTCACACCCACCACACACACTCCATGCTTACCGTCCCCGTGGATTTACCTTCCAAGGGGGTCCCATGGCTGGGATCCCCGCAGATGGTGGCCTCGGCAGCCTGGCTTTCTCCGCCCATCTCCTGTGTGGTGATCTGAGACTCAAGTGTTCTTTTCCCAGTTGCTTTTGGCGCTTTGCCTTTTGTCACAGCTCCCTTCTGTCTGAGATCATCCCTGCCCAGGGGGGAGGTGGCCCTACAAGAGGCTGGAACCCCGTCCTGGGCCTTGAAGACAGTGGCCCGGGCCTGCCAGGCTCTTCCCCTGTGCTGCAGGGACCCGCTGTGCACTGGCCCTCCTGGGGCTGCCGGGAACCCACCTCTGCTTCCCATGGAGAGCTGACATCCACCCTCCTCCCCGCTAAATGGCAGGAAAAACCCCTAACATCACACAAGTCTCCGTGCCAGCCCCTGCCCCGGGGTCCTTGGGCTGGTGCATGCGGCCGTCAGCTCTCAGCTATGCTGGCATCTCAGCCCTGTGCCGCTGATGCCGTGAGCTCCGTGCAAGCAAAATAAAAATAGACCAGGGCGGCAGCAGTGATGGTGGGGGGGGGGGGTTGGCAGGCTTTTGAGAAATGAGTTGGCTTGTTTTTTTATTGTGTTATTGTTGGTTTTACAGCATTTTTATAGAGTGGCAGGAGGAGAGTGGCAGAAGGTTCCAGAGAGTTAGATGCCCAGCTTGGTGTTGCGTTTCAGTGCACAGGGGACACCCAAGGGCTTCCGGTGTCTCTCCCGCCTGCCCCATGTACTTGCCTTGCATTTGCAGGACTAAACAGGGCCTGCTGCCTCTGCTGACCATTCCTGACTCTGCACACGTGGAGCATGTTTAGATCTCAGCGGTCACAGTGCTTGTGCACTGTCCAACATCTGTAGTCCCCTGGGGCTCCCTGCCATCATCTGGTGTCCAAGCCGCTGCTTCCCCATTGTCACTGTTGTCTCCCCAGCTTCCACCCCCACCCCTGTGCCCCCAAACACCAGATTTACCCCTCCTGGCTCCCAATTCCTCTGCTGGACGAAAGGGTTACCTTCTGCTGGGCTACCTGCCCTCCACATCCTCCTTGTGCCTCAGCCTTGCTTCTTTTGCTTATTAATTCATTCAGGCAAGAAATACTGGGCACCAACGACATATACCAGGCCCCACAGATGTATGACTGATGCCCTCGTTCAAAATCAAACAGAGACCTGAGCTTGGTGGCATCTACTTGTAATCCTGGCTACTCAGGATGCTGTGGCAGGAAAATTCCCTGAGCAATTTATTGAGACCCTGTCTCAAAATAGAAAAGAAAAACTTTTAAAGCGTTGGGGATGTAGCTCAGTGGTAGAGCACTTGCCTGGCATGTGTGAACCCCTCGATTCCATCCTGAGCACAACAACAATAAAAAATACACTGTAGTTATGCATCAGGGAAGGGTTGGTTCACAGTGCCTCCCTGTGTGTTTCCCTGCAGCTTCCGGTGTCTCTGTTGCAAAACAGAAAGATTGTAAATAAACCAGTGGGAAACTGTGGGTGATAGGCGCTCACATGGGCAGGGTGGCCTGGAGGGCAGGAGGGTAGAGGCGTGGGCATCAAGGAGAGGCTGGAATGAGCCCCCAGGGACAGGGTCCTGAGCGGGGGGCATCGAGCCCGCTGTCCCCCTGTCCCATGCGTGTCCTTCCTTCTGTACCCTTCCCACCTGCCTGAGGCGACAGACTGCACCTTAACACTCTACCACCAAAGGCTGGGCCCTGAATCTGCCGCCGCCACAGTGCCGGGGGAGTGGGGACCCTGCCTGACCCTCACTCCCCTCCTGAGGGCCAGCAGCACCCAGGCTCTGGGCAGCCACTCAGTCACTTTCGGAATGAATGAGATGAGCGAAACAAATGCATTTTTGAAGCTACTTTTTATGTGTCACATTTAGAAGAAAGTCACAGCCTCCCCCCTACATGCTTTGTCCATAGAGTGCCCCTCAATTGTGTCAGTCTCACTGCAAAAGGACATTCATGCCTCCGGTGCTGTCTCTACAGTTCATATGCTTTATAATGCGCATGTACTGTAAACTGCCCAGAACTTAAGTGACGCGTTGAGAGGACGAGTGGGATATAAATAATGGGAAACGTAAGGAAATTAAATAAGCGTAACGAAATGAGGGCCAAGGTGCCCTTCATTTCCCAAGTCAAAGCGGCGGGCTGATGGCGCCCCCTCTGCCCCACCCCCTCCCCCCAGCACCTGGCCACACACCTGTGGAAGCACAGCGAGGCCCTGGAGGCGCTGGAGAACACCATCAAGGCCTCGCGGCGGCTCGAGCACTTCTGCCGCGACTTCGAGCAGCAGAAGGTGTGCTACCTGCCGCTCAACACCTTCCTGCTGCGCCCGCTGCACCGCCTCATGCACTACAAGCAGGTCCTGGAGCGCCTGTGCAAGCACCACTCGCCGAGCCACGCCGACTTCCGGGACTGCAGAGGTGAGCGCCGCCTGCAGGCGGGGCTGGGAGCGCGCGGGCCCCCTGCGGGGACAGGCCGGGCGCCATGTCCCACACTGTGTCATCTGGGGTGCCATTGGGTTAGAGCTCCCCATAGATGGATGCTGAAGGCCACCTACCCCTTTTCGTTTGCTTTCACCCCTCCTGGAGCTGGGGTGCCTTAGGACAAGGAAGAGTAGCAATGCCAGGAAATCTGCACTGTTAGCCCATATTACAGATAAGGAAATGGAGGCCAGGAGGGAGAGGGGAACTGCAAGTGCCACTCAGGCTGCTCTTCCCACTGAACCCAAGTCATCCCTGACCCACGGATGATACCTGTGTCTGTTGGAGTCTGGGGTCTCTGTCTTTGCCCCAAGCCCCTCAAGGACTGGGAGTCTACTTGGGCTTTGGAGTTGGCCTTTGAACAGTCACCAGTGTGCCTGTCCTCAGTGTCAAGGCCCCATCTCTGGCCTAAAGTGTTAGAAACTCCTCCCGTCTCTTAGGTCACTGCGGCACCCTTTTCTAGACACGTCTACACTTCAAACCCAAGTGACGCCTGCCTGCCTCGGGCTCACATCTAGAGGCTTCCCGATTTTTTTCTTTTCTTTGGTACCAGGGATTGAACTCAGGACCCTGCACTTGCCAGGCAGGTGCTTATGGCACTAAGCCCAGCCCCAAGGCTTCCAGATCTTACAAACCCCCAGGACCTCACCTGAGAGCAAAAGGAAGCCAGGGAGGAGTTGGAGGAGGGTCATGATGACATCAGCCTTGCTCTAGAAAAATCACTATCAATACACAGGATACACAGATGACTTCTGCAAATAGTTTTTTAAAAGGCAACTCAATAGACTTAGCAAAGAGACAGCAGCAGTTCAAGAAGAGGAACAGTCATACCTCACACCATCATATTCTCGGCTTAAAACAGGCCTGGCTGCCTCGTGCCTCCACGGCAGGGTGCATTTGATCCCTGCTGCTTGGGGTCACCACCAGCGCACTGGCTGTCGAGCAAAATTCCTCCTCATCCTTTAAGCCTCAGCCTGTGCCTGACCTTTGAATCTGAGGCAGCCTTGCCCACCTTGTCCTACTGTACCTACCAGATACGGGATGACAGAAATCCCTTCCCAGCTGGGAGGACCCCACAGATAATCACCTATGGGTGGGCTTCAGGTTTGCATGTGCCCCCCTAGCCACCTTCAGCCTTGGCCAATGTGTGTTCTATTTTTCTACAGTCCCTGGTGGGAATAGTTTGTCCTCGACAATTAAATGGACAAAAGCATTCTGTGAGAAGCCAGGAAGCACTTAATTTTCACCCTTGCAGAAAGCAAGGAAGCTAAAAATGCTTCCCTTCCACAGCCAGTGTGCAGAAAGCAGAACGCAGTGTTCTGTGGACTGAGGGCCTGGGGCAGGCATTGGTTGTTTTTTTTCCATCACTCAGATCCTGGGGATTTGTGTGCCACCCTAATCTGCAGTAATTGGCATTCCCTGGCTCCTTTTGTGTGCCGCACGTCTGCCAGTGTAGGGCAGATGTGGCCTGTGCTGGAAAACAAGGTGAAATTGTACAGTTTCTTCTTGTAGCCATGTTGGGAAACAGCAGGGTTTCCATAGAAGGAAGAACAGGGGTGCGCTGGGACACTGATGACCCAGGAGGGTCCCAGTGTCAGATCCACTCAGACCCTGCCGCTGCCTTTTCTGTGGCTGCTTTGTACTGTGTGCCTGGCCCACTCCAGGGAAGGGGATGGGGAGAAAAACGCCCACCCTGGGACAAAATTCAGGGCACCTTTATTTCCTGATGCCCACAAGTAAGTCACTTTGATTTGGGGTCAGCAGTGCAGCTCGTGGCCATGCCGGGGTCCTCTCCATGGCATACGCTGCAGAAACCAAAGTGAATCGCATCAGTACACAAAGCAGTGAATCACTGATCATTATGTTGGAACAATAGAAGCGTCTTTCCCGGTGAAAGGTTTGGGGAGAGGGGGCTGCAGGTGTGGGGACAAGGCCCTCTGCTGCCACCAGCCTACAGCGCTCCCGTTCTCCCCGCAGCCGCACTGGCAGAGATCACAGAGATGGTGGCGCAGCTGCACTGCACGATGATCAAGATGGAAAACTGCCAGAAGCTGCACGAGCTCAAGAAGGATCTCATTGGCATCGACAATCTCGTGACTCCTGGAAGGGTGAGAATGGGTTGGATGGAAAGCCAGAGTGGACACAATTCAGGGAGTGAAAGCGGACCATTTTGTCTGCAGAGACTCCCAAGAGAAAGTATCCTCCTGCCACCCAGGGAGGCCCCTGGGAAAATGCAAAATCTGCACACTGGGAGGAGGGAGAGCGACCCTCAGGCCTCTTACTCCATTCTTGCTTCTTATTATTTACTTTTCTCCCTACCACATTGCAGAGAGGATTTAAAATGGCACAGTTTCAATCATTCTGATAAATGAAAATGGAAGAAAGAACAAATGATAAAATGGTGACATAAAAACTGGGCCTAGTGACACACACTTGGAATCCCCGCCCTCTACGGGGCAGTGGCAGGAGGATCGCAAGTCCAGCGTGGGCAGTTTAGTGAGCTTCTGCCTCTCAAAAGGGCTGGGGATGTAGTTCAGTGCAAAGGCCCTGCGTTCAGTGCCTGTAACTCTCTCTCTGACACACAAAGGTGCTATAAAACCAGAGGAGCAGTTAGTGCATCAAAGTATGAAAAAATATTTTTCAAGATGCAGTTTTTTATGTATAACAATTTTAATTTGAAATCAAAATAATCTCAAACAGTTGTGGGACAGGTGCATGTTATGCTCTTAACCTTTCGACCCCACAGCACCTTGGAGGAGGTCACTCACCAGGGCTGGGCCTTCCGTCCCAGTATGGAGGAGACAGAGCAGGGAGGGGAAGCTTGCAGTCTCTCAGTTCCCTTTCACGGAACCCAAAGGGTCATCCTGCGGCCCTGTCCCATCCTGGCTGTCTGTGGTGTCTCTGTCCCAAGTTGTCCTATTCCGAGTCCTGCCCCACCCAGGCTCTGCTGAGTCGCAGTGCGCTGGTCTGCTGGGTGCTGCCGTAACTTGGAGCGGACCCAGGATCTGGGGCCCTTTTAGTCTCACGGTACACACAGCCGCCCTGGAAACTAGACCCAGTCTCTCACAGCCTCAAAGGAGAGGTCCACACACTGGACATTCTGTCTCGAAGTAGACGGAAAGTTCTGCAGGAGACTGGGCTGAGTGCGGGGGAAGAATAAGAGCTGGGATCACCTCAGCTCTGCGGCTGAGACCAAGGGGACCGATGTCACTTTCTCTAAACCTTGAACATCTGTGTAGAATTTCTTACCGAGGAAGTGGTTTCTCTGTGTGACGGGAGCAGGCGGCGGCTATGGGTTCAGGTCCTCTCTCGCAGGGATCAGCAGGATGGAGAAAGAGTCTGAAATGCCAACAGCACATCATGTTCCTTATAGAAGGGGCCAAGTGTGATTACGGGGACACTGCTGCGACATCAGCCAGTGCCACAGTCGGGCACAGTCTGCCACCCCAGGCTGCCCATGTGTCTCGGTGCTATGGAACTTCAGGCTCGAGTTCAGAGCCACTGTGAGCCTGGGGCATGTCAGACACTCACCTGGTGCTCAGCAAAAGGGGTCACTGTTGATACGGTGAAGCTGGAGTTGGTGTGCCCGCCTCACCAAGCCACCTCCCTTCCACTCACTGTTCCCATGGGCGGTGTCACCAGCCAGTTCTGGAACCAGGCGGCAGTAGATTGCGCAGCACTGTGAGTGCGCTAACAGTCATGAGCGGGAGACTCTGTATATTTAAGTCCAATTTTAAAATGACCATTAACTGGATGTGCTGGCATGCACCTGTAGGCCTGCTCAGGAGGCTGAGGCAGGAGGATCACTTGAGCCCAGGAGTTCAGGCCAGCCCAAGCAACATAGCAAGACACCAGGGTTGCTTGTTGGTTTTTGAAGTATCCGCCCACGTGACATGCACATGGTCAGGAATTTGGAGTTCAGGGGAAAATGTGCCTTAGGATGCTGAGTTTTTCACACCCCTCTGCCTCTAGAACCCGAGTTGTGGGTCATGGGGAAGATCCCCCCACCAGCAGCATGTCACCTTCTAGGGCCCTGGCCTCTGCTGGGGGGGGGGCCCTGGGGAGTGAGTGCATTATCCTCACCGAGGGCCAAGGGTACACTGGGCTCCATGCACAGGGGTGGGCCGGTGTCCTGCTAACCGGAGCCTCAGTTTCCTCTCCTGTCAGTGGAGCTGACAGGGCTACTAGAAAAGCAGATGATGCCTGGCACCTGGGCTGCAGTAAGCATACAACACTGAGGCTGTCGCTGCTGTGGGACAGGGCCTGGTGAGGCGCCCTGCAAACTGGCCTCTGTCCGTCCGCAGGAGTTCATCCGCCTGGGCAGCCTCAGCAAGCTCTCGGGGAAGGGGCTCCAGCAGCGCATGTTCTTCTTGGTAAGCAGCCAGAGCCTGGGGGGCGGGGCGGGCTGGCTGGGGGCAGGGCAGCACGGTGCTGGGGTGCAGTGGGAGACGGGGAGCTCATGGTGGTCTCACCCACCACGCCTCTGCTTGTCCCTTAGTTCAACGACGTCCTGCTGTACACCAGCCGTGGGCTGACGGCCTCCAATCAGTTTAAAGTGCATGGGCAGCTCCCGCTCTACGGAATGACGGTGAGGGGCTCAGACAGGGCAGGATGCGTGCGAGGGGGCAGTGGCATCACGGGGAGAGCGCTGACCTCCAGCCCTCTTGGCTGCCCCGAGAGAGCCAGGCTTCCAAAGCTGTCCTGCTGGGACCCTGGGGACATGGACACCAGGTATAGGTCCCTTGTAGAATCAAGTCGGAAGCAAGCTAACCTGCACCGTGTGATGTGACCCTGCCTTTCCCCGCCCTGTGGCTGGTCAAGGGCCCCAGAGGACAGTCACCCCACACGCAAGGAACAATGGAGCCCACACTGCAGCCTGGGCAGCAGGATGACGGCCCTGGCTTCTGCCCGCCCCTCAGAGCCCAGCGCAAAGTCTGTGTGCTCTGCGACCTCTCAGCCTTTCCTGTGTCCGTGTTTCCCCCCAGGGGTCCCCCCCTGGTGTCCAGACCTCACTCTGCTCCATTTTCTGCCCACAGAGTGGCCAGGTGCCACTCAGTGAGCGTCTGAAATGTGTCACACCACTGCACCCCAGTAATGTGTGTACTTTCATCCCCAGATCCAGGAGAGCGAGGACGAGTGGGGGGTCCCCCACTGCCTGACCCTGCGGGGCCAGCGCCAGTCAATCGTCGTGGCCGCCAGGTAACTCCAGGACCGACTCTTTCCTGTCAGCTGGACCCGCCGGGATCTGAAAGCTGACACTGTCTCTGTCCGCAGCTCTCGGGCCGAGATGGAGAAATGGCTGGAGGATATCCAGACGGCCATCGACCTGGCTGAGAAGAGCAGCGGCCCCTCCGCCGAGGTCCTCGCCAGCAGCCCCCCTGACAGCAGTGAGTGGCCCGCCCCTTGGCAAGACGGTGGGGGCAGCATCTTAACTGCGTTTAAACCCCCTTCATAGGGCAGGCCTCTCATCCGAGGTCTACACTGGTGTTTAAGACTACAGAGCGGCCCAGTGCTGCTGGGTTCCATTCCTCGTCAGGGAAGCCTTAGTCCTGGCCCTAGGGAGGCTGAGGCAGGAGGATCGCCTTAAACAGGTCAGGCTTTCGCCTCAGCCGCAGAGAGGCCGTTAGGGATCCCTCTGTCGCTTCCCACAGAGTCTCCCGACGAAGCCGCAGCAGCTGACCAGGAGTCGGAGGACGACCTGAGCGCCTCCCGCACCTCGCTGGAGCGCCAGACCCCACACCGCGGCAACACGATGGTGCACGTGTGCTGGCACCGCAGCACCAGCGTCTCCATGGTGGACTTCAGCATCGCCGTGGAGGTACCTGCAGGGGCCTGGGTGGCAGCAGCGATCGCCCCCTCCCCCGGGCCGGCCTGGGTGTCCCCACTGGTACAGCCAGGTGGGCGTTTCCCTCCTGTCACTGCAAATGCAGCACTCACGTCCCACTTTCCAGAAAGTTCTGGGCCACGGAGGAGACTGAGGGCTGGCTGAGAATAGCCGTCTGGCTCTCTGATCCCGTGGGCCTGGAGGTGTGCTGGCATTGCCCGAGCGCTCCAGGCGTCTCTGGACTGTCCTCTGGAAGCGACCTTCGCTCTTCCCCCACCTGCCATGAGTTTCAAGGTTCGGGATCCCAGAGAGGCAGGCTGCCCCCTTCCAAGCCAGCTCCTCGCCGGGCTCCGCCCACCCAGGTCATGTGGCCTTCGCGCAAGTGCGCATGCCTCATGTCATCGGGGTGCACAGAGCCGGCTGGTCCTCTCTGCAGAGGCCGGGGTGGCACGGCTGGCTGGCTCATTTCGACAGCACTGAGCAGCCCAGGGCGGAAGCGCTCTGCTGTGGGAGGGAGACCATCGGGGCACTGCCTCTGGCACGGCGTAAGGAGTCGCTTGCAAGCCAGGGCACTGCCGCGGGTGGCGAACTTCTTTAAATCCCTGGAGCCCGGGAGGTTTAAGGATTCAGTGGATACAGAGGTCAGGCCCCGGGTGGCCTCTTCCTCTTCCCATCCCTGCTTTGGGTAGCAATCTGCACACCCGCAGTCCCTTGGATAAGGGGCCTGGCTGCAGGTGACAGTCACCCCATGCCTTGCCTGTGTTGAGCCCTGGTGGGTCACACGGAGCAGTGGCCTTCTAGGATGTCTTCGTGTTGCCTGGCCCTGCAGAGCCTCGCATCAGACTCCCTGACCCTCAGTAGCGAGCCTGCGAGCGCACGGAGGCTGCAGATGGGTTGAGAGGGGAAGGACTTGGGTTAAAAACCTGTGGAATCGGCTGGCCTGTCACCTGCACGCGTCCCCTTCTCAGGCACAGTGCCTTGGTCGGCGTCTGGGGTGTGCCGCCTCACACGCAGGATGTGTGATATTCGCAGGCCAGCCCTGAGCCTCCAGCCTGGAGAGGACAGCTCCGGGACGCCCGCTTCCTCCTGACCTCGCGGCCCTTCTCCCTCCTGCGCCCACTTTCTGCCCCGCCTGTCTCCCGAATGACTGGGCGCTGGAAATGAGGGAGGGGCGTTTGGAGGGAGAAGCACAGGGCCCATGGGAGTTCCGCGGGGCAGGGGACACCGGGCCGCTGGGGAGCGAGGACAGCGGTAGCTGGGTGTCCCAGGGAGGTGCCTGGGACAGAGGGCTCTCCCAGTGCCTAACAAAGGCTCCCTGCCTCTAGGGCGCAGTGGCAGTGCCACACAGGCAGCGACTGGCTCTGGGTGACACCGCCCCTTGCTGGGAGCCCACAGCCTTGCAGTTTGTCCCTTGCTGCAGCTGGTAGGCGGCCAGGGACAGGCCTGAGATGCTGGGAGCTGCTGGCAGGGCCTGGGATGCCCTCTCCAGCCAGGGGCAGGGCCCCTCGCGGCTCTGCAAGCTGCAGGCACGGCCCAGTCTAGGCCCACAGCCTGTCACCAGGCACTGCTCACTTCTGCCTCCCATGCCAGCCTGGAAGGCAGAAGCTTCCAAGTTTTCAACTTCAGCTGCTAACCAGCGGCCTTTGCTCACAGGTATTTATGGGGTGGGGTAGACTAGAAGATATATTTAGTTGTGGCTAAGAAAAAAAGATAAAAAATGACAGCCTTTTTTTTGTGGAGACAAGTCTCGCCATGTAGTTCAGGCTGGCCTTTGAATGTGCTTACGTAGCCCAGGCTGGCCTTGAACTTATGGCAGCCCTCTTGCCTCAGCCTCCAGAATGCTGGGATTGCACGCATGTACCACCATGCCCAGCCCAGTTCTATGGCTTTAATTACCTCTGTAAGCCATGCAGCCATCACCACCATCCCTTCCCACCTCTTCGAAAGTCCCCCAGTAATGTTATGTGACAGAAGGACTGAATGAGTGACCGCTCCTAATGAGACAAGTGTGGACAGGCCTCCTCTTGTCCTGTCAGAGCTGCAGAGGACGTTTTCCTCTGTGCTGACCCTCTCCTCAGAGCTGCCGGTGTACACATCTGTCACAGCAGCTGCCCCAGGTCTTGGCTTGATCCAGACATTTCCACACCCAAGGCGCCCAGGAACTGAGGGATTAGGTGGAGGGGCTGAGGCGCCAAGCAGGTGAGCACGGCTCCCGGCCCTGGCCACTAGGTGGCAGCCAGGAGCTGCTTGTGGAATGACGACTTTCTTGCTGTCCAGGGCAACGGATTGTTTTCTAGACTGGATGGCTGAGAAGAGCTTTACTCTGGAGGCCAAAATCCAGTTAATATGTTGACCTCTTGAGCTCCCCCTGAAACCTGTGGGGACCCTGCCTTGCCTCTTCCTGCTTGTGTGATGGCAGTCCTGTGTTGCTATGCATGTCATTCACTCCAGCTTCTGCGCACAACGCCCTGGGAATCTCTTTTGTGGTCCTCACGCATCTTGGATAAAGGGCCCACCTTAGTGTGACCTCAGTTTACCTGATAATACCTGTGACCACCCTACTTTCAAATGAGGCCACATTCTGAACCCTCTTGGAGACAGGGATGGAAGAGGACATAATTTAATCTGTAACAGGTGACAAAGAATTAGTCGAATCAGGCTCCTATGATTCATTAGCTTTGCGTGCCAGGGGGCTCTTGCTCGAGTTCAGCGGTGCCTCAGTGGCAGGAAGTCTGTGGGACTCCTGTGCCCACTCCCCACGGAGCCTCCTGAGACGGCACTGTCCCACTGCCACTGTGTCCTGCACAGCTGCGGGAGCCCGGGCTGTGCTGCTCCTGACCGGCCCGCCTGTCTTTCAGAACCAGCTGTCTGGGAACCTGCTGAGGAAATTCAAGAACAGCAATGGGTGGCAGAAGCTGTGGGTGGTGTTCACAAACTTCTGCCTGTTCTTCTACAAGTCACACCAGGTGAGTGGCTGGCCGAGGCCTGGGGTACCGTGCACCCAGGGCAGAGTGGTGAAGCCCAGTGTCCCATGTGGCACCTGCGCTCCGGCAGGTGGCGGCCTTGAGGGCCCAAAGGATCTGGCCCTTGAGCCAGCACCGCAGAGCCCTGACAGGTGTGGGGTATGGGGGAGCGGGTGTTGTGGGGTCCGGTGCAGCGAGGGGCAGCCATCTAGGCTCACAGTGAAGGCCAACACGCCACTTCCTGAAGGGCAGCCTTGAGAGGGCACCTAGACAGGAACGGGATGACCCAGTGACTTACCTCGTGGCTCGGCCAGCTGTCCACAGGTCCACTCCCTCCCAGCCCCAAACCTGCAGCAGGGACACACCTGGGCTCCCAGGAGCACTACCAGGTGTGGGGTCACAGCCAGACCCCAGGCTGCCTCTCCAGGATCACCCCTGTGCCCCTGCAGGACAATCATCCCCTCGCCAGCCTGCCTCTGCTCGGATACTCGCTCACCATCCCCTCGGAGTCCGAGAACATCCACAAGGACTACGTGTTCAAGCTGCACTTCAAGTCCCACGTGTACTACTTCCGGGCCGAAAGCGAGTACACGTTTGAAAGGTAGGTGTCCCCAGAAGTCCTGGCGTATCCTCCCCTTCCTGCCTGATGCGTCAAGTGCCCAGGAAACCTGGAGCTTCTGCCTGCCACCAGCGCACACCTTAGCTGCACCCTGGAGGCCAGTGCAGCCCCGAGTGCCCGAGAACAGGCGTCGCCCCTTCCTACCCAGTATGGTTAGCTTGCGCCACCATGGTAGCGCTTGGGGAGCTAAGGCTAGGGTCTCCTCGTTACTACACCTATCCCCATGGTGTGTGAAGGGCGCTTAATTTAGGTGCGAAGAGGGAAGCAGAGTCAGGTGATGGATTCTGAGCTAGAGCTCGAGGCTGTTCCTAAAATTCACGTTTCAAGTAGAAAGTGCCAGCCTCTGGGAATTGCATCCCAGAGCAAACCCCAAAAGCAGGTGTCCCCAGGGGATAGGGTCCTCAGGCCTCAGTGCCAACGGGACAGTGGTTACCCATCAGGGCGCCACCTCCCCCTGGCCACATCTGACAGGACAGTAACTCATCCTTCCTGGCACCAGCACCATGATGGTCTCCAAATCATTGGGCCCATTATGAGCTGCGCACAGTCCCTGTGAATTCCTCGGCAAGGGACCGTGGTGTATGTAAAAATATCATGACACCCACACAATCCCAGTTCCTGGGCAGCACCGCTTGGAAAAGGAGCCACAGGATGGCGATTCCCAGACCTGACCCTGGACGGGAACACGCGGAGGGGGTGGGGGGCTTCGCTTGAGCTGGCTTGACCCAGGTTGGGTCCCGTCGTCATTGGGGTGATAAGCAGCAGTCACATGCCTCCTCCTCTTTCAGGTGGATGGAAGTCATCCGCAGTGCCACCAGCTCAGCGTCTCGGGCCCACGTCCTGAGTCACAAAGAATCCCACGGGTACTGATGGCTGGACCTCGCCAGTTGGCCGGGCTGGGGCTGCTGTACTGGAGGACATTTACCTTGCGTATGACGAACTCACTCCTGTCAGGACAAAACGTGGTTTTACAGCAACTCCCCCGTCCCCCTCCGCAGGCGCCTGTCCCGACCTCGTCTTCTCCCAGTGTGTCATTGGGATGGGCTTGGGGGTCTGGCCCGTCATTCCCCAGGGCTGTTCTTTAGCTTGTGCCAGTATTGAGACGTTGTCATTCAAAGAGTGCCAAATGACATTCTTTCCCTCACCGCTGCACCCCGAACAGCGCAGTGCGCACGCCTCCACCCCACCGAGACAGGCCAAGTGCTCTTTTCTCAGAAAAAGGACTTTTACCGTTTTTATCTGTGCACTGCTGTCTTCAAAAATGGATTTTCCAGTGTTTTCAACACACATGGCACGGTCTTAAACAAGAGATCATTTTCAGATTTCGGTTTTTTCAACTCTTTCTACTTTTATAATAATAGGAAATTCCTAAGACTCAACTTTCCTTGACTAATAAGTGACCTGCAACACACTCCATTCGGCCGAGGGGTTTCTCGCTCCCTTGTCACCAGACCGGCTTCTTGGTGGAAGTTGACCAAATTGTGGAAGTGATTACTATTTACAGACCGTAGCGGGCTTTTTCCGTGAAGAGGCAGGAACCCAGCACGGTGCCCGGACTGCCATGCCGTGCTGTGAGTGGTGGGCACTGGGGAGCTGTGGTGTTTGCCGTCTGTCCCACATGCATGAGAACCTGTCACTGAGCAGAGCCGTCCGTGCTGTTTCGTTGAGGGGCTTTGTGTGAGCTTCGTGGATGCAGAAGCATTGTACAGTCGTGGTACCTACCTAGTGTCCTCCAGTAGTATCTATTGTGCCCGTCTTCAAAACAAAAGTCTCTCCTCTTTTTATACTCACCCCACCCCCACCCCAGGCATGGGTATCAGCGGTAGGACACAGTCACATTTCAGGGGCCCAGCTGGGCCCACAAATGGAAAACCCTCTGCCTGTCCTCTGGTGACTGTCATTCCCTTAGTGTTCTCAAGCCCTTTCTAACTCGACTCGGCCAACTCAGCACAGTCCTCTCCCAGTGCCCTATGCCCCCAACGGGGGATGCCCACCCAACCGGAGACACCAGTGTCGTGGAGCTGTGGCTGTCGTCCACGATTTTGTGATGAGATGAGGAGCTTGAGATGTGTTAATCATTTGCCTTACAGTATGTACCAGATGGTTTTCAGTACTAACAAAAGGGAATAAAATACCTCACGCCACAACCCAGCATATTGAAGTTTTAAGGCAAAACAAACAGCCTCGCCTGTTGTCTTTATTTGCATTGCTGTGGTGGGGGTGGGGACTGGGAGGCTGGGAAGGGCTCCTGCATTGGAGAGGACAAATGCTCGGGGACATCTGAGAAAAGATGGGTGTGGGGGGACACAGCATGAGAGCACACTGCTGGGCAGAGGCCTGGACAGATGAGGGATACACCCGAGGGGAGGGAGCCCTGGGGATGGGGGCGCCCTCCTGTGGCGAGCTGCCCTGGGGCAGGCCAGGGGACCACAGTGCTCTCAGAAGCGTCTCCCACTCTGGCAAATGCCCGTGACCCCGAGGTGGCTAAGCAGGATCAGGAAAATGCTCCCCTCCATAAGTCAGTAAGCTCTGAGGGCTTGGGGACAAGGTGGTGGTCTCAACTTGAGCATTTCTGGACAGTTTCCGCAGGTGACCAGCGCCCCTTGTGGCCTCAGGAAAACTAAGTGAAAATAACATAGGCAACCTGCTAGGAAGGGACAGCGTCAGAGACGCCCTGTACACACGACACAGTGACAGGAAGAACCATTTTCGGAGAGCTTTATTGACCCTTGTACGACAGAGTTCGAGTGCTCAGGAGCACGCCCTTCCGTGCCCTCTGCCTTCACCGTATTTGGTAGCAGAAATACAGAAGCCATGTTTTTTTTTTTAAGGAAGGAAATATAAAAATGCTTATAAACCGAGCACGTTTTGCCAAAGGAAAAGTACAAAATACTTCACAGAGAACCAAACTACATACTCGACAAGAGCAATTAGAGAACAAGACTTAAGAGTTTTGGAAGGTAGGTGGCACTTGGTTCTACCAAGAGGCTAAGCCTGGCTGTTAGGTGGCCAAGGCGTCCATTCGAAGTCACCCCACTGGTCCGCCTCACTGGGTCCAGCCAGCTGGGCCATAATGGATGACTTCAAAGGCATAAACCACAGTCCAACTGCACACGGTCACCACAGTGCCACACCACTCAGCTTTCCCACCTGGCTGCATGAGCATGGGCCATGACAACTCAGGTGAGTGACAGCAAAGCCTTCTCAGCTGCAGGACTGGAAGCAGAAACCCAGATGCCAACTTGCTTGGCTAAGCAAGATGCCCTTTGAAGCATCTTGTGTGTCTACAGAAAGTAGCAACCCCGAGAGCCTGGACAGCGGGGTGATCTACTCCTGAACGCCAAGACAGCGTCCATTACCACTGTCCACCCGCCAGGGCCAATGCAATTCCAAAGGATCATTGGTGGCTTTTCTGGGGTGTGGAGCTACCCATCACCAGCCTGGCCTAGTGACAGTAGAGTCCACTCACACTGTGTGCTCAGTTAGGGTTCCACCCACCTAGTTACGAGAAAAGAAGACTGGCTTCGAGATCAGAGTCATGCTGCTGTCTACCTGCACACACGGAAAGCTCTGTCAGTCAGAAGGCTGCTGCCTGCGCTGGGCTCCTACGTCCAAGTGCAGCCCACCCGGTACAGCGACCTAAGCGAGTCTCCTGTAACGGCCCAAACTGGCCTTCAGCTTAAGCCTAATACAAGGGACAGGCATTGCTCTGATCTGGAATACACTAGAAACACAGAATGCAACCTTCTCCAACTGTATTGCTCAAGGTAACACTCTTGCTGTAGAAGAGGGCAGACAAGAATCAGCGGTTCAGTTCTATTTCTGTTAACCAAGATGCCTCTCTCACAGGAATTAATACGCAACCCAAATCCGCTTCCAATACAATGCCACCATTCAACAGTTTAAAACCATAGCCATAAACCAAAATACAGCCAGTCCCTACCCTTACCAACACCTCAGGCCAGGCCTGTCCTTGGTCCCTGTCCTTTACAGGTCCGGCCCCCCAGCCGATGGCTGAGCTGACTTCCCAAGGTTCAGTAACTTCCTTGCCTCCCAAAACCTTTGTCCTGCTTAGGAACCAGTACTCCATCAAGAACTGACAGCAGTGGACATCAAAAACTAGAAAATGCTACAAATACCTAAGTGAGATAGTCAAGAATTGCGACTAGAACCCTTTCCCATCCCAGAAACCCAGAGATGTGTCCTGCCTTGCCAAGCAATGCCCTGCAGCAAGTGAAGAAAAACAGACACCCCGGCCGACTGCACTCACAAGATCCAGGCGCCCTCTGAGGGACCAAAGCCACCTGTTAGGGTCCCAGCAAGAGGTCCAGAAATTTCACAAACCGGCAACACCCAACCGCATTTTCTCAGAGACCAATCACACAGTTGCATAGGTTGCTGACCACGACTATCAGCCTTCTCACACCTGCTGCTTCCCTGCAGCCTTCTGAGATGTCTCACACCACACGCGCGCACACACCCACACACACACGAATAGCAGACCTGTCCACTACAGAGTCATGTGTCAAGAAGAGTATGCAAAATAAGTGTTATAAAATTTATTCGTGTAAGCATCCAGACACTTCTAGGTGGGCATGATATGCAGACTCCACTACAAGGTGCAACGGAAAATCGTGTCGGAGAGGACAGGACACTTGGGCGCAGACAGGCAGTGGCACAAATCCAAACAGAGGAGAGCGCTTCATCTGGGAGAAACTTAAAATAATTTAAAGCTTCATGAGGCAACAGATGATCCAATTTAAACACTAATAGTACCATCGGTGAAAAAAGGAAATCAACTTCTAACGTGTACCAAACGGGTGGAGGGCGAACGTGAGGAAAATTTGCATTTGTCGAGGTACAAAGAGGAGTGTTCATAAGAGGGGCATTCATTATTATTAATGGCAAACCCTGCAAATACAAAATAAAACCCAAATCACTGGTCACAGAATTCAAAATTTACATGTAATAAAGGCAAGGCAATAGACTCAAGTTATGGCCTGTCGAATATTTACTCCACGGACATTATCTACAGAAGCACTTGGCCAGTGTGTGCACAGTGATCCTTCTGCACGCCAGAGGGTTCTGTAAAAACGACACTATATACAAATCTGTACACCCATCCGCCAGGGCGCGCCCCGGCCCCCGGGGCAGCGAGCACGTAAAGCAGGATACCTGAGGTTTCGCGTCTTCGGTTTGCCTGATCAGAATCCCAAATATACATTTCAGGGTGGGTTTTTGTTTTTAAAGATAACTTTCCTTGAATATGTGCACTAATGGTTAAAATTAAAAAAAAACAATAAAAAAATAAAACCACCACTTGAAGGAGCTGACCCTCCCGCCCCCGCTGAGAGTTTCCTGTGGCTCCAGCGGGGTGAGGTGGGCCTCGTCCCTGGCCGTGTCATCGCTGGTCACGCTGTCCCCTCGCTGGCGCCTCCTCGGCAGAGTCAGCAAAGGCTCTCATTGACTTTTAAAAAGGAGGAGGATGAAGAAGAAAACAGGAAAAACAAGACCCCGGATGGCAAAGGAATTTCAGTGGGATGACGTTCCTCCACCACTTAGAGAATACCTAGGGGAAAATGGAGACAGGAAACACAGTGAATAAATGTCATTTCTCTAACCCTTGTACAAAATTTCAAGCAATAACCAAAGTCTTGGTTAAAAAAAAAATCAGTGCAATAAATAGAACACCTTAATAAGCCCTATTTTGGGGGGGTACTGGGGATTGAACTCATGACCTCACGTTTGCCAAGCAGGCACTTACGCCACTGAGCTAAACCCCTGGCCCAATAAGCCCTATTTTTGATGACTACTAATATCCAATGACTCGGGAAAGCCCAGGGACCTGGCCCGCAGGGAAACCCTTTCCAGCCACTGGAAGACCAACTCGGTTCCACGATCCACTTCTAGACTCATCTCAGAAACAGCACCCCAAGTGGGAATCCTGTATTTGCATAGAAATGTCCCAGGAGTTTTTGAAACTATAAATACGAAACAATTATATTGCCCAACCATAGTGAAATGGTTACATAAATTATAACTGAAAAGTACATTAAATAATTATCTATAAGCACTATGAAAAAGATATGCTAGTTAATAAGTGCACATAAAATGACACATGCACTATTCTGTACAGTCTATGTACACAAATTCTTTATCATAAACACTACAGGAAAAAAGCCATGAGCACTATAATTTGCCACTATCTAGGAAAACTAAATAGTGTATGTAAGTTTATACAACATCAGCAGGCAATGTATTAAAAAATGGTAAGGATAAAAACAGTTGGATGAAACAGTGGGACTGCCAGGCATGGTGGTGTACACCTGTAAACCCCAAACTCGGGAGGCTGAGGCAGGAGGGTCACTGTGAGTTGGAGGTCAGCCTGAACTACACAGTGAGACCCTGTCTCAAAAACAGTGGCACCATGGGTTCTCATTTTTCAAAACTTCTATAGTGATACCCTGCTTCAGGATAGAAAGGGAGGTGCGGGTTCCCCCTCAGGATCAAGACTCCCACAGTTGTCTGAAAACCAACTCTAAGCCCCATGGCCTGGAGATGGCTGAGGAAGCTTGAGAGAGACTCATCTCTTAACACTCCACCTCGAGTTCCCTGCCCCACCCAGGGGGACTCGCGACTGAACCTTCACACTGAGCTACAGCTCTGACATTCCTTATTGTGAGACAGAATCTAGCTAGAACACTAACTTGCCCGGGCTGGGCTCAGACTTGGAATCTTCCTGCCTCAGCCTCCCACAGTGTTGAGTTACAAACATATACCACTCCACCAAGCTAGAGATCCTCTTCTAAGGCATTCAAACTACCCACAGAGAGCAAATGGTTCCATAGCTATTTAGAGAGTTATAAATGACTCAATCACAAGATGAACTCATGTCACACAAAAATGATCCCAACAGTAAGTCACACTGAGGCACAGAAAGGTCTGACAATGTGTAAGCCAAGTGTCAGCTCTCTTCTCCTGAGGTGACCATCCGAGGTCACTCATTCGGCAGCGAAGCTGGGACGAGGCTGGAGCAATGACTTTTGTAGCCATCTCCAGCAGGTCCTGCAGAACCTCCGGAGAACGTGGGCGCCACAGCCAGGCCTGTGGGCACCACGGGCCCAGCCACGCATCCCAAGGGTCACAGTGCCCACTCCACACGGGGAAGTGGGTGTAAATTTAGGCTTAGTGTTTCTTTTTACTTTTTAAAGATATAGCTACTAGGGTATTTCAAATTCAGAAAGGGAATTTGACGGGGAGACGGGGCCCTAGAACAGGAAATGGGGGGCCCGGGCAGGCACCGAAATTCATCACTCCCAACAATTCCAGGTACTCTGGACCATGTAGAAAACACCAGTCCTAGAAATGGCACTGCAAAAGCAGGAAACAAAACCCAAAGCAAGATACCAACAAGTTTCCCTAATTTGAGTTTAGTTCTGTTTACTGTGAGGCTCTGTCAATAAATGCCACTAGAAAGAGAGATGACAAATACCTAGTGAGGGAAATCAAAGTTTGCACAGGGTAAGCATAAGGGTGGCTTGTAAAATGCCACTTTATTTCTGTGATTTGTTATAAAGCTTTTGGTATCGAGAGGGTGGCAGAAAGAGATCAAAGACCACTGACTCAGTCATCTCAAAATTGAAGTAGCTAAGCAAACAGTGTTTAGTTTCTAGTCTAAGCTTGAAAATCTTACAGAGTCCCTAACTGAGGAGGAAGAATAGAGCTTGGGTGTCAGGACTATGCTTTTCATCAGAAGCCCAGGCAGAGGGGCTCACAACAGGCAGCCTGAGCAATCCCCACCTGCCGATGACCAATGGCCAAAGTGACCCCACACACCCCGACAGTCGGTTGTGACTGGTCCAGCTGCCATCTCAGGAGATGGCCACCGCAGAGGCTTGGCCACCCTCTGGACACCTGAGGTCAAACTCCAACACCACGGTCCAGCCCTGATGACTGCGCACCCAGAGTCACAGGCCACGGGCTGCATGGCTCATTGCCAGGTTGTGTGACAGCAGTGACCTGGCTAGGGCAGTGTGGGTGACACTTCACAGGGACACTCAGAAACGAGCTCTGACTGCTCTGCTGAAGCGCGGGCAGCCAAAGCCAGGCCGGGACATGGCACGCTGGCGACACCCCAGGATGGACTCCGGGCTGCTGCGGAAGGGACTCGCCGCCCTTAGGCTGGTGGAAGTCACCAGTGCCACTGCTTCCAGCACTCCTCACACCAGACCTTAAAGCCTATAGCCGAATGGCCGGTTATGTGCATTTGGCTGAGCCTCGACTTCTTCAGCTCATTAGGCTTTAATAAATAGACTGCGTCATTAAGAGCGGGTAGGTTTAAATCATCCCGTATTTCTGTGGCCAAGAGAATGCACAAGGTTCTGCTCTGTGCCCAGGCCAGGACTGCTCTGCTCACTGGAGTCTGCCCCGACTGGGAGACACCAGGAACAGCCCAACGAAGCGGCAAGGTGACCCACGCAGCTGGCCCTGGGCCCCCATGCCCTTACCTCTGCAACCGCTGCACAAGCTGGGCCACCATGGTGTCGGAGATGCCGGGGCAGGCCTCTTCCGCCAGGTAGATGGCGCCGCGCAGCTCCTCTATGGACCCCAGGTTCCCCCCGCACGCCTGACTCTTCTCCTTCAGCTGAAAACACAGAAGGGATGGCATGACCCACGTGCACAGACTCTGGAGCAAGGCGTGTGTCACCCCGGCACCACTCAGGTCCTGGAGACCCACAGCCACCGGATTGTCACCCTGGGTCCCCAGCAAGGAACTCTAAGAGAGGAGCCGGTGACTCCTCCAGCCCAGGACGGGGGGGTCGGCTCCACGTGCACCCTTCCTCCATGCTGGCCTGGGATGGTGTGTCCTGGGGTTTCTGTCTCCACCGCAGCCTTACTCTTACTCCAGGAAAGCCATTTTGAAGTCCACCACCTCTGGTGTGACACTGTGGCGGCAGAGTGGTCTGCACTCAACTCCTGGTGTCAATGGCTTGGCTCTCTGGTTCCAGCAACCACCCCTGGACCCAGCACACTGTCAGGACGCCCCTCAGGCAGCCCTGAGTTCTGGGACCCTGCAGTGCCCGCCCTCCGAGCCCACAGAAGCCAGTGTCCTCAGCACCTCCTCCCTCAACCCAGGGCCTCTCTCCAGCATGCACCCAACAGAGGAAGGTGGCTCAGATCAAGACCCAGACAGCTTGGGACCCCAGGCCCTCCCAGGGACTCAGGGAGCAGCTGCAAAGGTGACAGCCACCAAGGGCCCCTCCAGAGCCCCCTCCTCCACTGTCTCTGTGGACATCACAGGATTCTCGGCTTTGGCTCTGCAGCCTGCTGGGAACGCATGTCATCGTAGACAGACCAGTGTCACTGTGAAAGCGACAGCTTCTCCCCCTGCTGGAAGGACTGGGAGGGACCCTGGGTGCTGGGAAAACTGTCTGTCATGGGCTGCAACACTGATGACCTTGAGGCCCTCCCCTACACCCCGTCACTCACCAGCACGGCACCGGCCGGGCCTGGGAGCCATCTGCACCCACCACCCCGACCCGCCCTTACCCACACCTGTGTCTCAAAGCATGTGTGTTTGTGTGTCTGCGCGCGCGCACGTGTGCACATGTGCACACACGGGGTAATCAGTCTCACCGTGAGCTCCTAGGACTGTCCTCTAAAATCCTGCCTATTACACACTTCAAATGCCAGGTCATGACATATCAGTAACACACATATGCAGGCACACACAGGGGAGGAGGGAGGGAGGGAGGGAGGGAGGAAGGAAGGAAGGAAGGAAGGAAGGAAGGAAGGAAGGAAGGAAGGAAGCCTGTGAGTTCACGTGTTTACTTTTCAGACAACCAATACTTCTGTGTTAGGATTGATCTGAGGAAGCTACCAGATAATGATCTCAACAGCTTCTTTTAAAGCCCAGTACAATACAGTTTTGGGCAAATGAAAATACATGTATCCTTTACCCTAGTTTCTGGCCAATCCCATTAACACAGCTGTCTGCAGGTCACAGGACAGCTGCCTGCAGCTGGAAAGTCATGGGGTCCCAGGCAACATGCTCGAGGCTGCAAGGGTGTCTGGGGGAAGGACGAGAGCCAGGGCGCAGCACAGCCTGCTCAGCCAGCCCGGCCTGCACCCCTCCATCCGAGGCCAGCGCATTCACCCCATGAGATGCCACACATCTCTGGTGCCAGCCACCGGGGTGGGGGATAGGGGGCTGGGAGGGGACACTGCGACTTGGGCAGCCCGTGTGTGAGACCCAAGCAGAGCTGCCTAGAGAGGTGGGGAGCACCTCACGCAGATGTGGGGGTGACTTCTGTCAATCATCCTCAAGGCAGCCTGAGCCAGGAAAGGACCCGCAAGAACGCAAGCACGCAAGGACATACACATACACAAGGGTACAGGCACACACATACACAGCTGCCACAGGCCAGGCCCCCGTGGGATGACATGAACTCTGCAGAAGTGCACAGGTCATGTACAAAAACCCGGGACCCAAGAAATCAGGGCTCCCTTAAAACACCGAACTACTTTGAACATAGCTAGAACTTTGCCTGAGCCAGAGATTAGGCTGCACCCACCAGGTTTCACAGAGGCACACCCACCCACCCAGCTGAATGTCACCCTGGAAACACAGGGCTCATGGCTAGGTCACCGGGGCCGTGACACCGTGGGCATCTTCCAGGGAAGATGTGACAGAAGACAGCCACCAAGGGCGGGCAGGCGGAGCTGCTGTCCTGTCCCCAGCTTTCCTGACAGTGTCCACAGCAGCAGGGCCCTGCTTCCCCCTTCTCCACCCCCGGCAGCTCTCCAGCAAGCCTGCCAGGCATCTTACCTCCGCAAAGAGAGGAGAAATAATCGTCGATAAACACTGAGAGAAAGGCCTCTTTGGGGTGTCTTTCATCTAGGGGAGAAAAGGAGGGTCATCAGACACAGGCAATGCCACGCCGGCCTCGACCCACGGGGCTCCCGAGGGTCTACAGACTGATGCTGAGGTCATGTCCTGCTCGCTGGGCCCTGCTTTCCATGGGCGACAAGGTTTCATCCGCAATAACCAGTGAAACCCACCCCGAGGGAACCCAGAGCCGGGATCCCGAGCAGGGAGGGAGGGGACGGCACACTGGCTGCTCCACCGAGCTGTGTGGAGGGGTTCTGCCGCCTGGACCCTGACATGTGTGAGGCCCTGGGCTCAACTCTCAACACCTGCCCCCCCCCAAAATAAATAAAAAATAGCTTTTGTAGTTGTGGTTTTTGATGGTGGTGGTGGTACTAGGGTTTGAACTTGGGGCCTTTGTACTAACCTACATTCCCAGCCTTTCTTTTCTTTTTCTTTCTTTCTCTTTTTTTATTTTCTCTTCCTACCTCATTCTCCTTCCTTCCTTCCTTCCTTCCTTCCTTCCTTCCTTCCTTCCTCTTTCTTTTCTTCCTTCCTTTTTCTTTCTTTCTTTCCTTCCTTCCATTCTTTCTTTTTTGGAGACAAAGTCTCACTATGTCACTACTTTGAGCAACTCAAGGTTGGGCCCAAACTTGAGATCTTCCTGCCTCGGCGTCCCACAGTACTGGGATTACATGTGTGCACCGTCATACCCACTGGATTTTTCATAAATTTAAATAGCCATGAAACTAATTAATCCAAATAAAGTATATATTTATATATAATAATTAATCCAAATTATATATATATATATATATATATATATATATATATATATATATATAGTACCAAAAGCAGTACATTCATTTATACGGTCCTTAAATAAAGCTCTACCATAAAGTGACAGTATGGTATCCACACAACCTTCACATGCAAACAGACAAGGTCCCACAAAGTCAGCCACAGTCACTGCATTCGTGAAACTGCGCCCCAAGGAGCAACTGTCATTGGCTGAGGGTTACAGGTCCTGCCTGCTGTGGCCTCAGGGGAGACGGTGTCAAACTCTCCGGTCTGAACTCTCGGATAATCAGACAACTGAACCCCGGTCTGTCACTCCTGAAGGCAAACCCCCAGCCTGGGCTGCCTGTGGGGTAGGCGACCCATCTGTCCCTTATGGGACTCAAACCACTCGCAGGCACTGAGACCGTACCTTATTTCTTTCCAACTCTGAGGGCTGGAGAGCCCCGTTCTCGAGATTCTTGGGGTCCTTCTCTCGGATGGTGAAGATCCAGTCCCCAGAGTCGTTGCCTCCAGACGCCTGGCCATCTGTCTCCCTGGACAGACATCCCGGCCACTCGGTCAGCAACATGGCTGCTTCCAATCCCTGGTCCCTTCCGCTCATGCCTACCCAGGGCCCCAGCTTTGCCCTTGGGGACCGGACTATGGGTCCTGGAGTTTCCAGCCGCACCCTGGAGGCCAGCACCCCAGCCTCTGCCTGGCCCAGGAGGGAGCTGCTCTACCCCCTCAGCTGTCAGCTGCTCCCGGGCCTCAGTTTCTCTCCCAGATGCCTCCTCTGGCCACAGCTGGAGCTCGCTTTCCCCCTGCCCCCCCCCTCCACTCCGCTCCCCTGCCCATCTGCCCTCCACCTCCAACTGTCACCAGCCCTTGTCCCCCACGCAGCCTGGTGTAAGAGGTGCTGCTCAGTCCCCACCCTGTGCTGAGCTCCTCAGTCCCCTTGTCCCCCCAACAGCTGTGCTTGTCCCACCCGCTCCTGGCTCAGCCCCACCCGCCACGGCCTCCCCAGCTGCCCCCATAGCACAGGGAAGACCCCGCCACACGGATGGCAGGCAGCTCCGGGCCACCTAAGACTCAAACACAGTCACGTGGTACGCAACACAGGTGTCACTGTGCCCCTGAGCATCTAAACACAAACAAAAACTCCGCCCCGAGCGGCTGAGGACCGAGTGACTCACGTATCCGAGTCCTCGGAGCTGGAGTCGTCGTGGCTCTGCTCCGCCTTCCACCTCTTGAACCTGTCAATGAGCTCGGTCAGGTAGGACGTCTTCTTCGCGTTGCGAATGATAAACTTGTGCTTCAGCAACTCCTTCGCCGTGGGTCTCTGCAGAGGGCAAGAGGGAGGTCACTCTTCCCACCCCGAGGAGAGGGCGCCTCCCTCAAAACCCCAGAACAGCACCTCCCCATGTCAGGGTCCTGCTTCGGTCCCAGGTTCACTGGAGGACAAGTCACTGTACTCCCGCCTGGGACACTGGACACAGGTGGGGGGTGGGGGGTGACGCTTGTTTCCTTGCCAGGAAGCATCAGTGAAAGCAAGAGGCCCCACCACACACCTGTGAGGGACCCAGAGTCATGCCTAGGAGAGCTGCCTCTGGGCCTCCAGACAGGCCAGAGAACAGTGTCCTTTCCCCAGGGGACCTCTGTGCCCTGGCTAATAACCCGAGACAACACAGCGAGCATGCTCATCTGGACTCGTCTGACAGAAACAGGGAGGAGCCCTCAGAGACCCTCCGCTCTGAGTGGGACAGCACCCTGCTCCCTGTCACCAGCGCTCCCCGCCTACCCCTGCCCTCGTGACTGAGCTTAGCACTTCATCCCCGCCTGGGGATGGCCCTGCAGAGGGGCTCACTCTGAGCTCAGGGGACCGGAGCTCAGCCCAGGGCTTTGCCCTCGAGGGCAGCAAACCCGGCCACTGCGGCAGCCAGGCTCCCCAGGGAAATGCGTGTGGCTGACCTGGAACAGAACTGCCAGCAGGTCACACTACCTTCCCGCTTGCCCCGAATCACAGCGGCCTAAGGAAGAAGAGGCAGCAAGTTCCTCAAGTGCATGTGTGCGCAAACGGGGTCCTCTCGGGTGAGCACCCCGCCCCTGTCCCCAAGGGGCTGCTCTTCCCAGGTCCACACTTGGCCTCCAAAGCCTGGCCAGGGTGGGCTGAGAGGGTGTGTCCTGGGGAATGAGCCGGTCCTGGAAATGAGCTTTAAGGGGACGATGCGCAGGCGCACGGATGTGTCCCTCTGGTGCTGGTGACATCACCATGCAAGTCAGAGCACTGGCTGGGAGTGAAAAATGCCCTACTCGCCAGAACCGGCAGCACTGTGGGCCACCAAGCTCTTTAAAAGGTCATCACCCCAAGAAACAGAGTTAAAGGTGGGGACGGGGCAAGGCTCAGCCTGGCCTTCAGCTAACTCTGCCCTAAAACTCTGGCCCCAAACAAGGACAGGTCGTGTGGTGCTACATCCAACACTGAAACAGACGGCGTTCAGAGAATGTCCTGGTTTGGGGAGGAAAATGAGGTAAAGCTATGGGGTCACCCGGCTCGGCCACGGTGCATAAACCACGAAGCGGAGGGCGGGGAGGGGCGGGCCTGTGTCCACCTCACCGCCCTGCCGCCTCGGGCACATGTGCCTCCCAGAAACACCGCGGCTACCACTGCGCCGTCACTAAGACCCGTCACTAAGACCTGTCACTAAGACCCGTTCAGGGGTCACAGCCAGAGCCCCCCCCCAATTCACGACGCTGCAGAAATCTAAGAGAAACAGTAGATTTTTTTATCCTTGAAAGATTAAATGAAAACAAAAGCATATTTGTAGGTCAAAGAATTCAAACTCATTCAGAGAAAAAAAAAAAGAAAGAGACCACGAAGGCGGAAGCTGAACGGATCCCAAAGGGGCACCCAGAAACCCAGCCGCACCCGAGAGGAGCAGACTCACAAAGCTCGGCTCCTTATTCAAACAGGCCTCCACGAACTCCTTGAGGGGCTTGCTGTAGTTGCCCTCCAGCGTTGGGGGGTTGTTCTTTGGAATGAGGAATAAAACCTTCATGGGATGCAGCTCAGAATGGGGTGGCTCCCCGCGTGCCAGCTCTATGGCTGTGATGCCCAGGGACCAGATGTCTGCCTGCAACGACAAGGCACTGTTACTCATACAATCAATATGCTTCAAAAAAGAAAGGTGCCTCTCAGGGCACTTCTAAGCTTTCGGGAAAGACTATTACTCACTGATAGTAAGAAACAAAGCCCTTGCTACAATTTTGAAACAGGCGGCAAGGGGGAAAATGTGCTCTGCCGAATACCTCGCACTCTGCCCTGACAAGGGTCCACATTAGGGAAGGGGTGGGCAGGCCTGGAGACGGGGCAGGCGTAACAGAAAGGAGCAAGGAACAGCTGGGGTGAGGAGGTGATTTTGGAGTCACCACTCGCCCCACGAAAAGCTTAGCAGCAGTCCCAGCTGTGGGGTCAGGTGGCACCTTGGTCTCTGAGACCTGGGTTCAGACGTGGCCTCCACAGTCAAAGCCCTGTGATGCCAGACACAGCAGCTGGCCTCTGCCTCCTGTCCTCATCTGTGGGACAGGGGAGGCTGGCTGCACAAGGGACCTGATGTGGTGCCCGGAACCTGAGAGCCACCGGTGATGAGAACATTTAAACGTACAAGGCGATCGATTCAGTAACTGGGAACGTTGTGCCATACAGGCTAAGTTAATTGTTGCCGTGACACACTGTAAAATAAATCAGGCAACGTGAAGTCCTTCTACTATGCCAGCATCAGGACTGTTTGCCACACACTGACACCTAAAATTATATAGGCTTGACTTCAATGTGACATCGGAGCAAAAGCGATACGCATTCGAGAGAAACCACGCTTCAAATTTTGGATTTGGATCTTTTTCCAGGGAAGCTACACACAATACAATTGTTTCTCGTGGTGCTGGGCAGGAGCAGCCAGAACGGTCCCAGCAAGTCCCCATGGGAAGGGAAAGCAAGCGGACTTGGCCAAGCCCGAAGGTGCTAGAGGGCGGGCATTTTCAACTCAGTGTATTTTCAGTTTATTGAGGAGCATTTGTAATTCTTTACTATCACATAATAACTACATTTTCTTGACTTCTGAAAAAATTGTTTTCCATAGTTAATTCATCGAAATCAAGATCCAAACAAGGTTCACACATCCCAAACGATCACCCCACCAGTCCCTGTCTGCCCAGTGCTGTCAGCCTGACCACAGAGGCGGCCAGCTCAGCCTGAGGTTTCCTCTTGACAGCTCGATCTGATTCCCCAACGCCTGCACCTCCTGACAAAGGTCCTCCAGGTTCAGCGGGTGGGGAGGCTGGGTTAGATTCACAGGTGGCGGAAGCCAGTGGCTCCCCAAGGGGAACCCGGGGTCAGCCGCCCTGACACACTGTGGCCAAGACTGAGCCAGTGGTGAGACCAATGAACAGGTGACCTACAGGTAACACTGGGCGATTTTAAAGGATTGAAGCCAACAGCTAAGGACGCGTTGTCCAGGCCTAGAGAACAGAGTGAACACTGAAAAACCAAAGAACAAATAGGTTGATAAAGACAGCCCGGGGAACTGGGGCAGAGAACAAGTCTTAGCCTGTGGACACTTTTCTGCTCTCAAAGTTGTGCAACCCACCATGACGCCAAGAACTTAAGCTACAACCTAATGCTCCTCTCTCTCACTTGCCACCCGGCAACCAAGGAGAGAGCTGAGGGTGCTGGACTTGGGTACTTTTCGACCCTTAACGGAGTGGGCAGCACTCGCTGTCCATCTTCTGCCGCCAGTGAGTGGCAGAACTCCCTCCCTGAAGCCCCAGTGCAGCGGTCCAGGGCCTGGGACCTGCCGCATCGACCACTTTCTTCCTTTCTCCGTCAAGATGGAAACAGCTGTCAGCAAGTCTTGTTCCCCGCAAGACTTTGTACTAAGCTCTTTCCCTAAGGGGATCGGTCGGAAGGACCAAGTGTTAGGCATTAAAGAGTCCAGTTTTCCCTCTCTCTGCAATTCGGAGTGCTTCGTGTACCTTGCACGTGTACTACGCCAATGCTCAGCAGAAACAGGATTTAGCCTACACTCTCTTAGCCCTGGGAAGGGCCTGGAGCCGTGGTGGTGGTGGTGGCAGAGACGTGCAGAAGCAGCCAAGCAGGAGGAAGATGAGCTGCAGGGGACAGGAGCGGCTGCAGTTCTTTGCACATAGGTGACCCCAGGAGTCTGTGTGATTCCACCTCCACCTGCCTACACCGCTCCCTTGTAACAGCACACCACAGCTGCTGCTACTGGCAAAGTGGGCTGCCTCCGGGCCACAGAGATGCAGACCATCTGTCCATGTGGTCTCTGACAAGGCCTCCAGCCCTCCCAGAATCGCACAGCTGCTCCCCACACCCCTAACTAGGCAGCCTGATGGAGGAGGGTTTCTGCTTCATCCAAGGATGAGCACGCACTGGCTTCCCAGAGGCTGAAGAGTCTGCTTCTGGGCGCAGAGCTGGGCAATAGGTGCGCAGGAGCAAGTCTGCAGGGAACGAGCCTGCTCTGCACTCGGGCACCCGAGGAATCACCCTCCGGGCTCTGCCCAGACCCAGCCCAGGCCCTGCATGTTCTGTTCCGGTCAGCTTCCCAAGGAGGGTGGCCAGGGCAGCACCATGCAAAGAAACCACTGCCAAGGTCCTGGGTGGCCCAGTCTGGATCTGAGTGTCACCCGGCTCCCCAGGACGCTGCAAACCAGCCAGGCAGCAAACTGTGGCTCCTGATGTGCTGTTCCCCAGCCTCCTGCTCCTGACTTGCTCAGAGCAGATGGGGTCTATGTGGCCTCCCCACATCTTCAGACATCTGACTCCTTCCCACCCCAATGTTGATGCCTAGAAACCTGGAATGCCAGGCAAACAAATGCCAACTGGTCCTAGCACTCTGGGAGGCTGAGGCAGGACAATCACAAGTTGTCTGGGAGTGTACCCAGTGTGAAGGCCCTAGGTTCAATCCCTAATACATGCACGTGCACACAAACGCACATGCATGCACACATGTGCACACACATATGGGGGGGTGTCAAGCAATTTGGTAAATGACTCAAAAGCGAAACTACCCCAACTTGTTAAAATCCATTAATCCCACTTGTAGGAACACGGTCTCAATCTCAATAGATGTAAGATCTGGAAGATGGTAAGTGTCCCCCAAAACATTCAACAACAGTATTACTTGTATTCAACATCAGAAAAACAAACTGCATTGGTCCATTAACTTAGTAAAACACCACCTACCCACAACATGCCATTGGTAAGAGTCTTAAACGGAGTTTTTGTCTATTACTACATCTCGGAAATATAGCATCCAATTTGGAATGTGTGCCTGAGTACTAAACTAAGAGGTATGCAGGGAAAGGGTAGTCTTCTTCCATAGCAAAGAAATTTGAGGTATGAGGGGATCCATTTTTTTTGCCACTTGGGGAAATATATGAAATTAGACATCAAGACACTACCAAGTTGGGCGTGGTGGCTCATGCCTGTAACCCCAACACTCGGAAGACTGAAGCAGAAGGATCACTGAAAGTTCAAGACCAACCTTGGCTACAAAGTGAGCTCAAGGCCAGCCCGAACTCTCAAAAAGACCAAAATAAAATGACAGTGCCAAGAGAGAACACAGACACGGGTTGTCAATACACACCCCCATCACCAGCCACAGAGGCCGACAGCCTGACACGCAGGTGTTAACCGAGAGCAGCTCTCCCCCCACAGGAACACTTCTAGGAAGCAAGGGCCAGAGAGACCAAGTGGAATTGTGTTCCTGACCGAGGACTCCTCAACGGGAACATGGAAAGCGGAATTGTACACAGCAGCACCCTACATCCTCATAACATAAGTGAAACAAAGCAAACTGGCTACCAATCTGGAGACAGGACACAATTTAAGTGACGTCTTTCCAACTATGCATAGGAAACAATTCTAAAAGGAACCCTAATCAACTCTGTTGTAATCCAGAGAAAAAAGCCACGCATAACTCCAGGTTACTCATAACTGAACTAGTCAAAACAAAAATGGATTTAAGATGGCTACTGTGTGCTCAGATGCAATAGTTCACAATGGATTTCGCTGTGGGATCTAGACACATAAGAAGACATTTATGGGTACTTACTGGTCATCCAAGCCTAACCTGAGATAGCCCTGCATTAATTCACCCTGCTGAAATAAAGCCCTGAGTCACTTGCCCCTCGCTCACATCCTTGTCCCCTACAGAGCTCCTTCATCCTGGCCAGGGCAGCAGGGTGGTTGGTGGTGGGCTCAGCCTGGGAGTCCGAGGGGCAGCCAGTCCCACTCCTCAGGAGGCAGCAAGGCCAACTGCGGGTGCCGGCGACCACTGCCAACCGGCCAGCTCCTCACTCGGCTTCAGCATCACTGCTTTTCCCATTGACACCCCACCACAGGGCGACTGCAAGCGGTAATTTCAAGATGACTGGGCATGGGGATTCGCTTGGCCTGGGCTTGGCAGCGATCTACAGATGGTTTTCTGTTCCCCATTTCTTTTTTCAGTATTTTCCAGATCATCACTGAAGAGTGCGCGTGTACTGCTTCAGAGGCCCAAACCAGGAAAAGCCGTTAACATGAGAATGCAGGGCCTGGCTCTCATGTCTCCAGTTCAGGGCAGGCCAGGGTCTCTGGCACTGCCCGCCTGGTAAGTGCCCGCTCTTCCCCAGGCACCCCTCCAAACCACTGGGCTTAGACTGAGAGTTCAGACGAAAATGAGAAGCCGTGTGTGGGCAAACACTTTCAGAGCCACTGGGCAGCCCAGACAGATGACAGTGGGTCACAGACTCCGGCTCAGCTCATCACAGCAGGCAAAGCTGTCACAGCTTCAGGAAGGGAAGAGGCTGCCTGGTAAGGCAGATGCATCCTTCCTTCCCCGACTGGTCCTGCCTTAAAGGTTCAGTGCGAGCACGAAGAGAAAGCTGTGTGGTGCACATTCTCGGAACTGTGGGCCCGGTGGGAAGGCAACCCCGACACCAGAGGGAAGATGCCTCTGAGCACACGCCAGGATGCATAAAAGGGGTACTGAGAAGCAGCTGGGGACACTTGAGCACCAGGAGACGACAGCAGCCACATGGGCTGCTCCAGAGGCACCTCAACCCCAAGGACAGCCACAAAGCAAGCTTGGAGAAGCATGCACTGTCAGGCCATGCTCCAGCCAACAGCTGCTGGCCCAGAGCCATATTCCATGGGGGTGCAGGCAGAGACTTCTCCCTAAGGCCCCAACCCCAAAATCCCACCCTAAAAACCTTAAAACTAAGACACCCACATCAGCCTAAGCGGCACCAGCCATGCCTCCCCAGCCAGCAAACTTCAAAGTTCATTTCCATACATGATTTCCCTCACTGGGCACGATCCCAGCAAACATCATAGTAAAAGGGAAAGTAGTAAAAGGCTGAAAAAAAGTGGGGGCACATCTTCTTACACTACTACCTCTCCAAACAAGCATGCACTCCTGCAGGTGTGAGTCAGCACCCTGACGCCCCGATGCCACCCCCTGGCTGCGAAGAGAGAGAGCTCCAGGAAAGAGGTTCGCAGATCTTTCCAATGCAGAATCACATAAACGACCACAGACGCTTCAAACCAGGATGAAAGCAGGGAAGAGCCAAGACAGCTCTTAAAGGAGAAACTCCAAAGTACGAGTGATGGGCAGAACTGGGAAAGTACAAACTGAATCCACATCCCGTGTGGCATGGACCACCAGCTAATTTACTATGGAGCATGAGAAGAGAACATTCAGGGTAGTGTAACTGGATGAATTTAGGAACCAGATTCCAGTCTCTGCCATACTGAAATCTAGATAGATGAACGCAGATCAATGGAGAAAAAGGACTGAACCCATTCCTGCTAAGTCCCTCAGTCCCTGCAGAGGTGAGCCACAGCATGGAAGCAGGCCACAGCCACAGGGTAAAGGCACCCCCACAACACCTGCAAGTCTCACCCCTGGCAGGACAGCTGGTATGTGTGGGGGGGCCCTCTTTGGCTCCCAAGGCCATTAGATTCTCACAGAGGTCACAGCCACCACTATTTAACAGCCACACAGCTGGTCCACCTCTCCCAGGCCAGAACCACAGACACCGACACTTAAGCCACACCAGTGGCTCAGGACAGTGACCCCATGTCCCCAGGGGAAATTTCCTCATGCTTTTTGGACTGTTTCAGGAGATGGGAATTCTCCTGCATACTGAAAAGGGTCCCATTTAAAAAGCTGACAGTGCATTATGCTGGGAAATCCTTGCGCGTCTGTTTGCTTAGAAAGCTATGGCTCACCAGAACCAACTCTCTGTGGACGGTGAGGTTTTAGCACGTACAGTCCACTGGGAGGAGCAGACCAGGAAATGGAAGTTAAATCGGAGAAGCAGGAGGCAAAGAGTCCCTAGGATTCCAGGTGTTCACTACCAGGTTTAATATAAAGCTGAAGGGCAACAGGGAAAAGAATTGACAAGTAAGGTGATCGGAAGAAAGATGACACTGTGCCCCGTGTTGATGCGGAGGCTCCAGGAGCGAGGATCCTAATTGAGAACTAAAAATAAGATGGCAGGAAGAATCCGTAGCAATCACCCGAAGCACGGCTCACGCTCGCCCTGCTGCGGCCTCTCCGTGGCTCCTCATCTGTGCCCTTCGACTGCTGCACAGGCTGGGGTCCCAGCCCCGCCACTCGTCCACTCTGCCCAGGCCGCACCTCCTGTGCACCTGCAGTGCCCACCTTCTCGGCCTCTGCTGCTTGCCACCAGATGCCTGTGCTGCTACCATGGTCCTCCTGTCCCTGCATACTCCTACTGTCCCCACCGTACCAGACACTAAGCTAAAACCACAGTCACTGTGGCTGCACCAACAAAGGGGGGACACGGCAGAAAACAGAAAGGTCAGAGAACTTCCTCCAGGACCCGCCTGAAGGTACCAACAAGGGGCTGCAGGACGGGTCTGGCGAGCTGGCTCTTACCTTCGAGTCGTAGGCTGACTGTTTGATGACCTCGGGGGCCATCCAGAAAGGGGTGCCCACGAAGGTGTTCCTCTTTATCTGGGTATCTGTCAGCTGGCCGGCCACTCCAAAGTCAGCCAACTTCACTTCTCCATGTTCAGACAGCAGAACGTTGGCCGCTAGGAAAGAAAGTCACACGGCGAAAGTCAGTCACCACGCTGCATGGCACCGAGCACCAGAGGGGACAGTGTATGCGTCCTCTCCCAGCCACCTTGCTGCCCTAGACAAACAGGCCAGGGTCCCTCCCCTCCTTCAGCCCAGCCCTAGAGGGCGGACGGTGTAGCACAGCTTCCCTTGGGCTAAAGCTTAGCTCCAACGCCTCCAGGATTTTAATGGAATGAAAAAAACACAGTGCTCTTACCTTTAATATCTCTATGGATCTTCTTCTCCGAGTGCAGGTAATCGAGTCCCTTCAGTATCTCTCTTAATATGGTGGCAATTTGAGTTTCGTCTAAAGGGCCAGGTTCTAACTAACAAAAGACAACCACAAGAGTGTCACAACTCCGAAGTGATGACCTTACACAGAGACAAGACAGTATCCTCAACTACATGCACAAGGATAGTTAAAAATTTTAAAGCATTTTTACTTAACGCTGGCATTTTGCTTACATAATTAAAATCTATTAAAGCAGCCTTTAAAATAAGAGAACCAGAGAAAAAGACTTTGCAGAATGAAGCAAGATCAGCTCCAATTCAGTGGTACCCAGGAGGACGCACGCCCTGGTCACTACCCCTGCAGCCTGCAAGCTGGCTGGTGAGCACCACCCTCTGGCCCTGGGGAAGGTGGGGCGCAGGCATGGTCTCATCATCTAGGAAACAGACTCCAGAAACTCACGGTGCGTACAGATGCCTGTGCTGTCCTCATCTTCTTGGCTACCTTGCCGGGAGGCTCACCCTTGTAACTCAAAATGCAAGTTCTTGGAAAGAGAAGGCCTAGGAGCCCATCCATTCCTGAGGTTCCTACTGCACCCAAATTTTTAAATCTCTATTTTAAGGTTCCTCAACTTCAAGGGATGTAGCTGAAAGAGTTAAATTCCTTAGACTGTTATTTATTATAAAGTACATACGTTAAATAATAAAAACTATTTATTCCTAATGAGTAATTGCCTCTGGAAATTTTTATTCTGTGAATCTCAGAGTTGTCACTACTGACCCCTTGAATAGCCACTCTTCTAAAAGATGTAAGGAAGAAACGTCAGCTGTGCATACCCTCATTCGGAAGGAAGAACCCGAGAGCTAAAGAGCCGTCCAGGTCAGACAGCCTGCCCAGCGTCACTTGCAGATGGGATTCGATCACAACTCACAGAGACGGAATCTGCGAGCACAGCCACCTGACACGCCATGAAGGCTCCAGAAAGGAGAGGGGCAGACGTCTAAAGAAGCTGGAGTCATTTCTCCTCCATATGTCCCTCCACAGTTTTCCAACTTGACAGTGAAGCCACTGTACCCCACGCTCACCCACCTTTGCCAAATGAAGGGACAGCCCCATGGGGGCTGTTACCTTTTAAAGATAAATGTGCTTTATGCCAAACAGAATGAAAACTAAGGTGGTGCTCATATAGAAACCACTGTTCCAAAGTCCAGAGTATGGAATGCGCCGTCTCCTCAGGAGTCTGCTTTCTTCACGTTTGTTTCTTCAGCGTTCATAGAACTCAGACGTTTTCATTTCACATGAAAGATGTGCTTCCCTCATCGCCTGAGGGAGGAGATGCTGGGATGCTGGCTCCTGTCCTCAATGGCCCAACACTGAGGAAACCCAGTGATTGCAGCAAGGTGACCAACAGCACTTGGCCAGCCTGGGTTTCCCCAGCACGAAGAACTCCTGCCATCCAGTCCTCAGACAGACGTGACAGAGCAGCTCCCGGCGAGCAGGGAAGGGAGCCGAGGAAGGCAAACTGTAAACCCCCTAGATGAGTAAGAACTAGCGCCATGCGCAGCCACACCTTCGTAATTCTGAGGTGCACCGCAGGCATCCACCACTGGTTTATATGAGGGAGAACCTAAGGATTTCATCTGGGATAAAATCATCAAGATGGCCAGAAGGGCCCATTTTGGGCATGAACTTGACTGGGCTAAGGGATGCCCAGATGGCTGGAAAAGCACTAATTCTGGGTGTGCCTGGGAGGGTATTTCCAGAATATACCTACATCTGAATCAGAGGACTAAGGAAGACCAGCCAAGGTGGGTGGGCCACATCCATATTGCTGAGGGCCCAAACAGAACACAAGGCAGAAAAAAGGCAAATTTTCACTCTGTCTCCTAAGCTGGGACACCCTTCTCCTGCCTTCAGATATCAGAATTCCGTGTCCTCTGGCCTTGAGACAGACTTCCCTGGTTCTCAGCTCGCAGACCATCATGGTGGGCCTATGCAGGCTCCATAATCACATAAGCAATTTTGTTGACAAATCTCCTCTCCTCTGTCCATCCTGTTGGTTTAGTCTCTCTGGAGAACCTAATGTAACTGTCAAACGCACTATGAAAGGTACCCCAGCGTTGGTCCGGCTAGGGCAAGCTGAGTTCTCAAGAGTCTCACGCAAGCCTTCCCCATGGTTACAACCATGAGCCAGGAGAAACTTGGTGGACCCCACCATTCAGATTGTGAGTACTTCAAGAATTTGTCACAGGAAAAAACACAGATTACATCTCACCCATGGGTGACTCATCCCTTCCCCTTCTCCCTCTGCCGTGAGGGCCACCAGCTGGGCACACCACCACCCGGCTGGAGACCAGAGCCCCAGGCCCTGCAGCGGCAACCGTGTGGAGCATGAGCGCGAGCCCCTCCTGGTCTCGGCGCTGAATGCTGGCAGCTGGAGAGGATTAAGGCCGCACACTGTGAGGCGCTACGGGTGACCCACCGTGTGGGAGGCAACTCCTCTTCTGTCTTGTTTTGGAGCTGTGATGACACCAGCTTGGCCTAACCTTACTTGAATGCACCACCTTGGTTTTTTTGTTTTTTCTTTCACCAAAATTGTGTTGTGTATTCATTTTTAGCTTGTCAAACATCTCTGCCTGATCAAGCGATTGATTTATGTAGTGAAGTCCCTTCTAAATTAGATTCTAACTCTGTCCCTTAGATTCTCTGGCAACACTAACAGACCTATTTAAAACCTTTCTGTCGCAGGACCTCTTGCTAATCCTCACTCGCCTCTCCTAATGCCCTCCACCTGCCTGCTCCTCCTTGAACTAACACACAGTGGTGACATACTTGGCCGTGCAACTCCAAAATAGAAGGGTGCAAGAACTCCCCAGGGCTCAGGCAAGGCCAGCCCTGCAGCAGGCACACAGTGAGTGTTTTTCTTATCACAATGATTTCACTCACTGGACCACCAACTCTTCTCACACGGGAAGTTGGAGTGACTTATACTGCACGCTATGAATTACACTCTCCTAGGCCTGGCATCCTGCAGGCAGCTGCAACCTGAGAGCCCAGCGACACAAGAGGCTTCGAAACTGTATTCTGAAGAACTCAGGGTTTCTTCGTAGTGGCCTTGGGGATCCTACCAACATTCCATTTACTATTTAACTTCCTTTCAATTAACACACACACACACACACACCAACAGATTGTGCACATTCAAGTATGTGCATTCAAAATACATCCATGGCTCTGAATAACTCAACTATACTGTCTCTTGGCCCTTCACAGTAGATCCTAAATTTGCACTGTTTTTAAAAGTCAAAAAGCATGCAGCACCCAGAAAAGAAGAGAGGGCTCACAGTGCACACAGCCTCAATCTGCTCTGGTTTACCTTCAGTAAGCTAAGGAGACACTCACGCCCTGGCCAAGAGCCGGGCAGTCCATCCACCTGATGACACCTCAAGAATTCGCTCACACACCTCTGGGTTCACACCAAATAGGTGGAATAAAGACTTTCCACTGGAACCTGCACCTGTCTCCCTGTGAAGGGCCCAAGGTCTATTTGTGCACCATGTAGAAGACACCAGGACTCACCACCCATCTGAGGCTCTGAGGCTCATCCATCTTTAACCTAGGGTAAAGTCACTTTCGTTGTGTAAGGGCGCCCTGTATGTCTTTAAAATCGGGGGTGTCACATTTTCAGTACTCAGTCTGACATCTGTTGCTAACACTCACCAGGGCTCCATGGTATGGCTACAAGAAAGACAAGAAGTGACCCATGACAACTCCCTGCCTACCTCCAAAGTACCCACGGTTCCCCTTGAGGAACTATCCTGGCAACTCTCTGCCCCACATCCCAACCTGGAGTCTACCTCCACTGAACCTCATGCTAGAACTGAAGGAAAACTTTCCCGTGCTCAAAGGGCATCCTGGGTGCAGGAGGGGGCCACCTGCCTGTCCCAGCTGAGACCTGACGGAAGGAAGCACTCGAAGGTCTCACAGCACAAGAGCGGAAGGGCACTGTGTGCGTTACACGGTGCACTGGAATCCATGAGTACACGTGTGCTGCAGGGCAAGGACAGGGTGGGCTGGCAAGGACAGCGGTGTGTCTCTGAGCAGACTGCAACCTGAGGGAATTTTCACCTGCGCAGGGGACTGGCAGGGCAGGCTCTCTGCATAAGCTATGCAGTCATCTTTCCCCTCCAGGTCCTTAGCAGGGGCTCCTACAAAGGCACATACTAACGATGTGCCTCTTAGCAGAGATAAGTAAGACCTAGTTAGAACTTTTCAAAGATATAGCCCCGCAATCTACTTCGTCAGCCACACTGCATCACATTTGTATGCCTGGCGATATTCTGGTTTTTAAGATCTTTTATAAGCATATAGGACTCTTTCTAAACAATCATAATAGTTTTCAAAATTCAAAAAATAACGCCCATATCCATTACTCAAGTGTGTCCTCTACTTGGAAGCTTTGGGGATTGGGACGAAGGACACAGAAGGAGACAAAGCAGCAAGTTGGAGGAGGAGGGGACCAGCCACAGTCTTGGCAAGCAAGCCCAGGCCCACCTGTGAGCTGGCACACCTACTCTTGGTGGCTTCTTTCCTCTCCCATTAACCTAGAAGGACCAGGCAGACCCACAAAGGAACGCCTGTTTCTAGTCACCAGACTTATCAGTCTCTGACAAGAGCAGCTGATGGCTGGCTCGGGACTCCTGCTCTGTATGGGACTTCAAAGTGAGAACTGCATGCCCTCTTCTAAGAGCAATGTCCAAAACTACACTGACAGCAGATCAAATAAATCAAATTACCACAGCACTAACCACGAATACATACTGAAGCACTCTGAAACTAGAACTGCTGCTCTAAGGGTCTTGGTGTCAGGGAAAGAAAAACTCTACGAACAACTTCACATGTACAAATTAAACTCACTTAAAATAATAGTGAATCTAATTGCACAAAAGGAGGTAACTGTCTACATTCCTGTAGTGTTTCCCAAAAGACTGAAGAAATGAAAAGTGTCTTGTGTACTGTGTGTATTTATGGGAAGAAATCAAAAGAGACCCCAAAAAAGGTATCAGTTTGGGTTTTTCTTCCCATTTTAAAATTGTTTATACCATACTAGATTCTTTTTACTGAAATCTTTCTTTTTAACCCTTTAACTCTTTCTGTATGTAATTTTCTAAACCAAGGTATACGGTCTTTCTGGAGATACCCATAGTGTATAGTTTGTGTCTAGATCCTCCCCCTCTCCAAAGACCCTGCAGCCTCATGGGGGACAAGCTTTTCAGGGGTGGTTGGACCTAGAGTTTGCGGCTGATTCATGGTCCAGTGCTGGGATTAAGGTGTGGACACCACACCAACCCTTAGGTGCCTCAGAGCTCACCTAAAATCCGGTCTTTACAGTGGAGTTTGGGTGAATGACCTGATTTTACTGCTACTGCAGAGGGGACAAGTTGGCAAATGCTGAACTATGTGATATCTTTTTTTTTTTAATTATTATTGCTATTATTATTTTCGGCACGTCCTATGTTTCAAACACAGCACAAGCCATGTTTACGGGTGCTGCTTATTTGTGAGCAGTTGGAGGCCCAGCTTGAAGCTTTTTCATACGACAACCCCAGCACCCCCCAGCTTCCACACTTTCCGTGAGGCCTGGCACCTGGACAGGCTCCCGGGCAGGGTCAGAGGAAGAGACACCACCTGGACTGGGCCCAATGTCCCAACACAACGTGCCCACTGGCAAGGGCAAGCATGGGCGCCTGTGCAACTGCTCACCTAACCCTTTCCAAGACCTGATGCCACACCCGCGTCTTACTTGGGAGATGCAAATGCGATACACTTACTTCGGGAGCTAAGTTACCACCTGAAACATGAAACTGTGATGTCATCAGCTCTACAAAAGCTAAAAATTAGTCTGGAAGACTAACCAACTGTACTTAGGGAAGGTGAGTTCAGGGCAAAATCCCTCATTGCTTCTATGAATGAGTTCACTGGTTTCTCATAAAACAACAATAAAAAACTGATTTCAAAGGCTGGTCCGTAAGTTTCAATAATATACAAGCAAAAACAGATAAAGAATAACTTGGCTCCTTTTCATGTCACTTGAAAGAGGGAAAAGTAATGGGTACAGAACCATCTTTCAAACCCTGAGAGAGGAAAGGCCTGGGTGCACAGAACACACCCGGCACCCTCCTTACCAGGTCCAGCGCAGAGCCGCCACCGAGATACTCCATTATGATCCACAGCTTCGTGTCCTGCACAGACGGAAAGAGAAAAGGCAGAGTTACTTTTAAAATAGAATCAGAAAAAAATATTTTCAATAACTGGAGAGAGTTTATCCCGGCTGTGTTGGCATCTTACACTCACATCAGCAAGGAAAGCGGGTCAGGACAGGGCCCACCACGCACACAACACCTCCTCCAAAGTCTCGGGCAGCGGCGACGTCCGGCAGGGCCCCTGCTGCAGGTTCTGCTAAGACAGTGCTGCAGACCAGAGCCTCAGAGAGGGACAAGGACATGTCCATCTCTAGACCATCTCCTCAGTGAGCCTCGGCTAGAGCAGGGTTTGCAAACCTGCAGCCGAGCCAAGCCCGGCAAGGACAGCACAGCTGGGCAACCAGAAGCAAGGCACCTCCTGTCCTCCGCCCGCAGCCATGTGGTGTCCCCGGGAATGGGTCAGCCAATGTGGCACCCCAAAACGACTCAGGTGCAGAAAGGCAGCCAATTTCTAGCACCTCCAATGGCTTGGTACTCTGTCCCTCCAGGAAGCTTTCCAGAAAAGCAGGCCCAGCCTAGTACTGGGTGTCCTTTCAGTCCCTCATGACTGCCAGGGTTCTCTTGTATCTGTGGGTACCCAAGGGGGTCCTACAAGCAACATCCCTGAGAATCAGAAGAACCTCTGCACTGTAAGCAGCATCCTCATTGCTTACTGCATGCTTTGCGGTAGCCGTGTATTCATTGAAAAAAGAGTGAAAGCAAAGCAACAGGCCCTTCCTGACCACAGGGCAGAAGCCCACCCGGAGCTCCACTGTGGCCCTCCCATAATGGACAAGAGCTGAGCTGCTTCTGGAACGTGTTCGGATTTCCCAGGTCTTTTTGCTTTGGTAGTTCCCCAAGTCAGGAAAATTCACCTGCTTCCTGCCCCGCACCCTGAACAGAATACTGACAAGGGCGCGGTGTTTCTTTTGGATTTCCTTCTCGGTGCCGCCTGCCCTGTAACAGTGTGCTTGAGCTGAAGACATCTCTGGGCCCGAGGAAAGGCACCTACACAGACTGAAAACTCACTTTAGGGAGGCACTGGCACATGCGCTGCATCCGTGGGAGAAAGTCTCTTAATATTTAAGCCAAAGCCTGCTGTGCAGCGTTAATCTTAAAGCAGCCCACACGAAGAGTCCAGGTTCTAATGTATGCAGAACCCTTTCTCAGGCTTGTCAACGCCCTGGACCACTGACACGAGGAGGAAAGCGCAGGCCAGCAGGGAGGCGCGGGGCCTGGCAAGGGCTCGGGATCCACGGGACAGGCGCAAAGCCGGTACTCAGCCGGCACAGGCACCTGCTTCCAGAAGGGTCACCATGCCCGGTTCTGACTTCAATAATGTTTCCTGTCACAGACAGAACTCTGCAGCGCTCCTCCTCTCATTCAGGAAGACGCTGGTTTGCAGGTTTCTGTAAGGCCAGTTTGCTGGGGAAAGTGTGGCCGCTCCTTCTAGGCATTTCAAAAGCATCCTGTCTGAGGGCCATAAACTACTCCATGCGAGACCAGTTTCCTTCTGGTTAACACAGGTAATCTGCTGTTTTTCTCTGACAGGCTTTGGAGCTCACTATCTCTACGTAACTTTCTTGTATTTGGCTTTGCCTCTTGTTTTCTAAGGATTTAAGTTTATTACCAGCAAGATAAGTGCTGAGCAGGGAGGGAAATCCCCCAAAGCCTCTCCTCCTCTCCCTCTCAGCCGCTAGTGGTGCCATCACACCTTGGGACACAAGCTTCTGCTGTCTTAGGGACTCAGTGTCACCAGGAAGCAAAACACAAGTGACTACGCCCTATGCCCTCCCTCACCCTTCCCTCACCCCTCGGCATTTCAAAGCTCCACCCTACTTTCTTCGCGCATCTACCCAGGACACAAAACAAGCTCTAACCTTCCTTCTTCTGCCTTCCCAAGGAGCCTCAGCAGGACTCTGACCCATTTTTTCTTGAAAGCAAGTGCCCAAGCCCAAGGCCAGAATCACACCCTCTCATGACAAAGGTCCCCTCCTTCCTGGGTAGGGAGAGCAGGTACCAGACCAGCTCCTTCCTGGGAACAGACCTGCTGGGTGGGGACACTGCCGGCACAGGATGCCCCCTCAGATTCCAGGGCACTGAGGAAACGCCTAATGCTCTTATTCAGGTCACTGCTTCTTTTAATACCTGTGCCCACTCCCTCTAGCACCTTGTTGGCTGAACCTGCTTCTCAGGCTGCTGAATAAATACGCAATCGATGCTGCTGCTGCTGCAGTAGTCACCCTGGGAAAACTCTCACCACTGCTGGAGTCCTCCCTGCCAACCCCCAAGGCTCCGCAGGCACCAACCACTAACAGCTGAGGACAACTAACAGCAAAGAGGGAGCTTCGCAAGGGGGGCCAGCTGACACGGACTTGAGGGACAGTGACAAAGGCCAGCCCTTCCAAGCAAGTGGGAAGTCACAGCCAAAATTCCGTCCCTGCCGCCCATCCCGTCCTCCAGCAGGTGGACCCCTCCCCTCCCTAATGGCCACCTCCTGCTGCCCACACAACTCTGTCACCAGGCCCTGGTGCTTCCCTGCATCCTCCACTCTTCTCTCCAAGTCCAGGGAGCCCAAAGCTGTGGGTTCTGCCCTGCTCCTCCCCTCCTGGCCAGAACTGTTCCCCAACTATAACCCCAGTTGCTGGTTCCTTACTCGGATTAGGATGGGTGCCAAGACAGGGACAGAGTGATCACGATCTTGGAATTGCCCAGGGCTGGCACCTAGGCTAAGCCGCATTAGTGTCCACCCTGAGGCCTGCACCTCAGAGGCAGAACAGAGCCCCACTCTGGGTGCCAGAGGTCCTCAATCTGCCACCCATCACAGTCCCCAGTAACCACATCTACCACCAGCGACCCTACAACAAGAACTGGCTGAAAGGGTACAGCGCCCCTCACAGCTGTGGGGAGCTGACTCCAAGACCCCCCCGAGGCACCCAGGTCCCCTCTATAAAACAGAGTATTTGCCTTAACCTCCACACAGCACATCCTCCCAACATCCTCTAAACCACCTCAGATCATTTTCAACAGCTAACAATGTAAATGCCACGCAAATAGGTGTTCCGCGTATTGTTTAGAGAAAAATGACAAGGGAAAGTCTGTGCTTGTTCAGTGAAGACACAATCCCTGCCCCCAACATTTCTAAGCCCCTATTGGTCAATGTGCAAATGTGAACCAAAAAATACAGGGGATCGACTCAGCAAACCTCCTGGTTTGTTTTCTAAGACTTCAGTTATCAGTGGCCCAGAGATGTATTTGTCTTGACACAACGAAGAGTGAGAGAGACATTACATTCACATGACTTTTTATTATAATATACTGTTACACCTGTGTTTTATTCTCAGTTATTGTTAGTCTCCTACTGTGCCTGTCAGTTAAAACTTTATAAAGCATAAGTATGCCCTGGAACCCATGTAGTGCACACGGGCAAGGCGCACACGGTACCTTGGAGCAAACCTCCCAAGGTAAAGTCAGGACCATCCTACGGTGAAACTCCAGCCAGAAGACTACTACTGCTCACTCTTGAAGGTACGCTGGGCTTCAAATTCCTCACCCATACACAGATGAAAACAAGCCAGGCACAATGGAACACACATATAAGCTCAGATTTAGGGAGGCTGAGGCAGGAGAATCAAACGTTCAAGACCCTGTCTCAAAATAAAAAATCGAAAGGGATGGAGATGCAGTTCAGCAGGAAGGCTCTGGCTTCAGTTCCCAGCAGGGAGCAGGACGGATACTTCATACCCCACATGTACATCACAATAAAATGAGGTCATGACGTGAGAGCACCTCTAAAGTCCAAGGTACTAAGCAAATGCAAAGTGTCCCTGCCCAGAAATAACCTAATAAAAGCAAATTGGCTAAATTAACAAGCCTCAACAGTCCTTGGGCAAAAGGAAACCTGGAACAAGGATTCATCTGCACCCTGAACCAAGGCAAGAGTGCCCAGGAAGGGAGGCCTGGCCAGGCTGCTGGGGACAGGGCCACGTGTGTCACCGCCAAGCCAGACAGAGGTGGAGAACCAGGGTTCTCATGAAGCCTTTCCAAGGATGCCTTGCTCTCAGGGAAAATACAGAGTTGCCTTCAGAACCTAAAAACATGTTTTTCAATGTCTTTTTCTTTCTTTGAGACAGGGTCTTGCTATAGAACCCTGGCTGCCCATGATAGTCTCCAACTCACTCATTTCTGCCTCAGCCTCCAAAGTGCTGGGATGACAGGTGCCCTGTCCTACCACTCCTGGCATCAAATGATTCTTTTTCTTTTCGGTATTTTTGAGATAGTGTCTCACTGTGTGGTTCAGGCTGGCCTTGGGCTCACTTTGTAGCCCATGCTGGTCTCAAACTTGCAATGATCCTCCTGCCTCAGCCTCTCAAGTGTTGGCATTACAGGAGTGTGCCACCATGCTCAGCTGGCATCAGATAATTCTAACTAGAATCATTTTTAAGGGATCTCAATGAAAACTACCAATGACTTTGTGATATAATTTTCTTGTAAGGGAAACAAAATAACAGTTAATTAATAAGCTGATACAGGAGTCGCAATGTTTAAAAGGTACCGAAGTGCACTCGGGGACAAGCTCCCCTCCCACCCTTGGCCCCTGCTGCCTGACCCCACATCCAGCAAGTTATCACAGACTCTTACGCAACCTTAGAGAATTACCTACACACCTGAGCAAACTCCTCTCCCCTCTTCTGCCAAATGGCCACACTCTACATGCAGTGGGGTTTGCCTTTACAAAACCTTCCTGCGGAGCCTTCCACGGAAACCCACCAAGAGCTTCGGATGGTTTGGCTGGGAACTGCCCCCTGCACAGTGTCTGGGGGTGCTCGATTTCCTGTCCTTGGCCAATACTGGTAGTCACAGTCCCACTTTTATTGTTATTTCCGTGCCCTGAATTGTGCTCCTCCTCCACCAACAGCAAACTCAGCCTGAGCCCTTGTCCCTCCACATCTCAATCACCGAAAGGTCTTCAAAGAGGTGACTACAGTATACCCAGAGTGTCAGGGTGGACCCTAACCCATCAGGACTGTCATCTTCATTAGCTTCTGTCTCACCGAGCTGGATTTTCCTAAATGACTCATCCAGCACACAGTACGCTGACTCCACACGACATTGCACCGCTGACAGGAAGTATAAAAAGAGTGTGACCCGGACTCTTACTTTAAGGAGCCCCATTCACCACCACAGGGAATGGACCCACTTGGCCACGGAGTGCCACCCCCAGCCCTTTTGTGTTCCTGAGGGAGGGTCTCACTAAGACTAAGTTGCTCAACCTGGCCTCAAGCTTGTGACCCTCCTGCAGCCGCTGAGTGCTGGGGTTACAGGTGCGACTCAGGGCAACAGAGAGGCAGGGAAATAATTGCAATCAAACCACACTCGGTGGATTCGCCCCAGAAGGCAGATGCTGGGCTCCACAAGGCTGGGTGATCTGCGGGGCAGGAGTGACAGAGCCTGTGTTCCAAGGCAGAGGGGGAGGAGAAGAGGGCGGTCACGCTGGAGAACAAGACAGACAGCTTCTCATGGCAGCTGATGGGGCGAAAGCTCCTTCCATGAGGGTGGGGATGGCCAGAACCCTGCAGGCAGAGGAGTCACACTGAGGGCCTGACAACGCATATGGAGAAGAGGCCAGGAAGAAGAGCTGCCGGAAAACAGCAGGGAGGGCCACAGTGACATTCTTTCTACCAGGGCCAGAGGAGAAAGGAGCCTGCAGCAGAGGGCATCTGGGGGGCAGAGGTGGTAAAGACTGGGTCTGCCACATGGAAGGGACCTTCTGGAACCGGCTCGGTGGCAGCAGGATGTGGCACCCACGGTTCAGGAGGGGCAGGGCCTCCCAGAGGCCAGAGTGGTACAGCAACCCTCAGCAGAGGAACAGGTGCAAAAAGCCTTCTTGAGCGTCTCTTAGCTGACCAAAAGCAACCACTGCTGGGAAACAACGCTGTCACAAAGCCTCTCCCAGGAGCAACGAACAGTTCTGCCCCTACATTACATCCCTTTCCTAGGAAGCTTTATGACCTGAAGATGACAAAAATGCCACTCATACCTGGTGGGGGAGGATGAACACTTTCTTTTCCTCCTGCTTGTTCTCCTAAAACTCCATCTGTCCTTCCCAGAGAAAGCTCTGTGCTCCCATCAGCCTTGCTCCCCCTCTCCTGGCTAAGTTCAGTCCTTTAGCCCACCCCCCACTTCTGCTGCTGGCCGCCTTCAGCAAACGTGTCCCTCTTTCTCCCCCATTAACATGTCTTTTGGTAGTTTTTCCCCTTTAGTACATGCCACCCCAGCTAAAGAATCTCTGGCACCTCTCATTTAATGCTCTTTGGTTGGTCAGAGGACCCCAGAGCCACCAGAGAACATCAGATTCCTCTGGGTCACTCTTCTCACACAACTCGGGCTCACAGCCATCCCAACGGGGCACCACGCCACGTCACCAGGGAGGAGGCCTGACACCTCCAAAACAGAAGCTGGCTTTCTGCCACTCTCCACAGAGTGTAAAGGAGCCAGGCAGCCAGCTGGACAGGAGACCGTGAGGTGGCCCGAGGGAATCCCGGGCTCCATCCTGGACCCTTGCGGGGGCAGGGTGCAGCAGCAGGCTGGACCCAAGAGAGGCCCAGGTGGGGTGGGACGCGTCCTGTACCCACACCCCAGGCTCACACTCCCTGACTCCTCTGCTCACCCTAAAATGACCTAAGTTGAGCCCTTCACCAGATTTAAGGCTGAGTGTGACGGGGGAGAGGGTCTTGCTGATTTTCCAGCATACTTTGAAAAAGGGGTGGGGAGATGCCGGACAGATGGCCGCACTCTGAGCCATGGCTCAAACAGGGAAGGGCATGGAAGATGATCAAGATACAATACACAGACTTTCCTCATTTAATGACCAAGATGTTTCTGTGACTAGGTCAGTAAGTGAATTGGTTGCTAATGAGGACCTGTACATAATATTCGTAACAACATTCAGAACAAAGAAATCTGTGTAATCTATATGCAGTGCTGTAACATACAGCAGTACCTGTAACTATAGCAGTACACAGCAGAATTAGCAAAAATTACAGTACTGTATAAACAATGTGTACTGTACCAATTGAGACCCTGTAAACAAGATGTACACAATTGTCCAAAAAAGAGGACAGGTCATAAATCCCAACAGCACACCTCAGGGATAAGTCTAGACAGCTGCTACACAGGTAGGAACACTGTACACACCAGTTTCTCCAAATGAATGTAGGTACTATGTATTGCAAACATAAGATTTTTTAAAAACATGGAAGAGGCCAGGTGTGGTGGTGCATGCCTATAATCCCAGCACCACTGGAGAATGTGACAGAAGTTCCAGCCCAGCCTAGGCAACTTAGCAAGACTGCCTCAAAATACAAAATGAAAGGGCTGGGGACGTAGCTCAGTGCAAAAGACCTCGGCTCCACCCTCAGCACTGCAGAAACAAAACCAAAACCCACACGTGGAAGGGGACTGCAACAACAGTACCAACAACTAAAGCACTGTACAGGGAGACCTGAAACACCACAAAGAAACAAAAACAGAGCCAATGAAAATTAAGAAAAAAAATCAGAACCACCACTACAAAGCACTCAAAAATGATTCTGGAAACAGTACATGCTGTGAAAGCTACATAATATACAGTCAGATTTCTCTATAGAAAATTCATTGCATTATAAATTTTCACTACCAACCTAAAAAAAACTATTCAATCCTAAAACGTTAAAAAGAAAAGGAAAGTAGAAAAAGAATAGGGATATATAATCAATCAAAATTATTTGGATGGGAAATAATTTTCAAAGAGGTAACTTCCAGTCACTATAACCAAAGGAAAAAAAATATGAGTTGGAGGTGTACCTCAGTGGTAGAATTAATGCCTAACATGTATGAGGCCCTGGGTTCAATTTCTAGTACCAGAAAAGAAAAAATTGATAACACACTCATCTGCAAATTCAGCAATAAAGCTGGGCATGGTTACACACACCTGTAACCCCAGTACTCAACTCAACAGGACGACTGGTGCGAGTTCAAGGCCAGTGTAACCTAGACAGTGAGTACAAGACCAGCCTGTACTACATAACGAGACCAAAATATTAAAACAAAAAAATTTTAAAACAATAAAAGAGAAAAATCATTACAGGCAGGAAAAACATTTAGCTGCAAATAAAATATAAAATTTTATCAAGAAGCTGAGGCAGGAGGATTGTTTTGAGTTCAAGGCCAGCCTGGGCTACAGAGAAAGAACCTGTTTCCAAAAAAAAGGAAGAGAGGAGGAAGCAGTAAATTTGAAAATCTGGAATGAAAGTTAATTTTTCAGTAGTGCATTACTTGAATGTACTAAAGGAAAAAAACGATTGGAAGAAAAGGTGGGCGAATTCATTTCACCTAATACACATACACACGCACAGTGTATGCACAGCAAGAGATTTAAATACTTTTGCCCTGAGTCCAAATCTTGAAGGAACTGATCATTCTAACAATTACCCCAAGACACAATGCAGCTGATGATGGCACAATTTGATACCAAAATGAAGGAGGCGGCCTGGGCTCCCACCAGGAAAGAGACGTCCTGGAAGCATCAGGGGCAGGGCAGTATTTCCTGGAGGGGACCCCAAAGGGGGCCAGTGCAGCAGAAGGAAGAAGGCACTTTGCAAATGAATGTGCTAGGGGTGACAGTCCCCACGTGCTGTATTTATTTAAATTCCTTCCATTCCTGTTCTCTAACCCTGCCCACTCAGCCCCTAGCAGCTCAGGGCCTGGCCTGTGCAGGGCAGGGCTGCACTGTTACAGTGGGGACCGGGAAGCTGCTGGGTCTTCAGGACAGGGATGGCCCAGACTTCCTCATTCCTTTCTCCCTGCCCAGAGGCGCGACACCCACGACCATCTCACCACAGCATACGGCAGTGCCACTTTGCATTTTACATAACAACCTTTCAAAAGAACACTCCTTTCCGTGCTCTTAATAACTCTGTAACTCCAGGAGGTTCCCTTTTTTTCATTTTACAAATTAAGACATCTGGTCACACAGCAAGGAAGGACAGGAGCTGGAACTCAAATCCAGACGCTGTGACATCAAGTCAGAAGCCTGGACAAGAACCACAGAACAAACGCTCAGGCTACTAATTTCTAAAGGGTTCCAGTACGGAAAACACTTTGCAATTAAGACTGTTCTTCTCGACATTTAACAGTTTCAACCAGCTTCAAAGCCAATGAACTCCAATGTGTCTCAAAAGTACATCAATGTACAAATGTCTGCTTATCATTTAAGGCATGCACACGCTGTACTCCATTAAGCCCAGGTTAAGGATTTCTGCTCTAACATCCTTTAATGGTTTGGAAAGAACCTCAGCTTCCCCTTAAATGCTCCTCTTGTGGTCTGCATTTTGGGAGGGGTTGGGGACATGAGGGCGTGTGTGCTTAAGGATCCCTGGATAAGCCCTGAGATGTCCCCCTTCCGAAGACAGAAATTTGACCTAGAACAACAAATCTGTTCATGAAAAGCTTCTGTGCCCTGTCAGGTGGGAGACTTTTCTTTCATTCAGTACTCTTGTCCTCACTAAAGAGCAATCGAGGCCCAAGGTCAGACACCGCTGAGCTGGGGAAGTTCCACACCGCAGCATCGTCTTTCACCTGCGCCAGTGAAACATTTCTAAGAATTATGAGATCATCCCTGTGCTCCGTCAAAGTTTTAAAGGTTACATTCAGTTAACGCTTTATCACAAAATCATAAAAACCAAAAAAGGGACTGATGACTCAGGACAAACTCTCTGATTGAGATGCAGTCCAAAGAGGTCAGGCCAGGCCAAGTCAGGGGTTGGGTATGGACAAGAAGAAACAAAGACTTTGGGGGATTTTGCCAAAAATTTAAAGAAGTGCCTTTAATAGCATCACAGGGCAATGGATGAAGCTGGCAGATTCTCAATGAATCCTGGATTTCAAGCGCACAGGTGGTAAATCCCTGTTTATATTCCACTACTGCAGGGAGGGCGGGACGTGGAGCTTGAAGGAAGGGACTTCTGGTCTTGCTGGCCTGCTCAAAGCTTCACTGCCCAGGAGACTATTTCCCGGCATCTGACTCCTCAGGTTCTAGTCCCTTTTGGCCATTTCACTCATTTTTATTTTCTGCCCAAAACTTTCCCAGCGTGGACAGTGAGTTACATGGACTCGGTCTTGGTTTGCAGTAAGTCATTATCAAAGAACCGCACAGAGGCACAAGTCAGGACAGGGCACCCAACCTGTGAGTGATAAGGAGCCTGGAGCTCTCTGTCAACACCCAGGGATGGCAGGAGACCCGGTGCCGGCCTGCAGAACCCATGGCACGGGTACAGACTCGGAGGAAAGAGGCATCTGGCTGCTCTGTCCAGCAGCCAGCAAACCTCCCAGCTTTCATGGCGCTCCTTGGGGCCACAGACAACAGTCAGGAGAGGGCCTAGATCTCGCAGCCCGCTCTTCATGCTGGGAAGCAGGTGTCACTTCCCCAAATGCCCGATCCTCACACCACCCTCCTGGACCTCCGGAACCAGTCCTCTTACCTTGCCGGGAATGGTCTTCCCTGTGATTACCAAGCAGCCTTTGTCACACAATCTGCTTCAGATTTGCCACCTCTTGTTTTACGTCACATTTCGTGACATTTTCTTGGAAATACAGGAGTTTTAGAGAAGAAAGCATATGGCATCACTGTTTTATCTAAACACATGAGCTGTGTTTTGATGCTCTAGACATAGGTTTAAGTATGCAAAACATGCATGTTGGCCAAACAAAAACTAAAAATTAAATTACGTAATCTCAAGTTTTAAAGCATAGTCAACATCAGCCAGAAAACAGCTGAGTTTCTGTTTGTAGAAGTAAAATATTTAGCCTAACTGGAGTTTCACTTCTGTTTAGCTTTCTGGATAGAAAAATCTAAAATGGGGCAGTCAAGTGTCTCAAGAGACTGTCTTCAATGACACGAGGACAGGTGCTCAGGAGAGGAGAGGGATCCACTCACCCTCATCCTCGGAAGTAGTGCAAAGCAGGTATTTTATATTAGCTTCAGCTCTGAGTCTATGATTTTATTTTCATAAACAACTGTAAAATGAAAAGGATTCCCTTGTGATTTCAAAGCAAGGTTTCCTCGCCGATTTGCTCAGTCCGTCCAAAAGAAAGAAAAGAGCTCTACTTCCATGCACAGTCACACTGGAGCTGGACACCACGGGCTGGAAGCACCCGGCCGACTTTCCCAGAGGTGCAGGGCAGTTGCTTGTGTGCAGAAATTACCCTGGAGAAAACAGTCATGCCTCTTGCTCTTGCGAAGAGGCAGCTATGCCCAGCTGGTAAGGATGCAGTCAACAGCTCCCAAGTGGCAAAGGCAGCCTTGGAGAGCAGCTGCCCTGTGCACGTGGGAGGGACAGTCCCCCTAAGTCCCACCGAGTGAACGACTGACACAGCTGAGTACATGGGGCCAAGCTGACTATGCCATCAAGAGGCACGGGGTGGGGGCACCACAGAAGAACCAAGAGCTTCGTCTCAAGTTCGCAGTACACAAATACGATTTCCCAAGCTGGGCGAGATGGCAAGTTAAAACTGTTACAGTCCTAACCCAAGTCACATGCATACAGCTTCTGTTTACTGACAGAGGAAGGGAATTCTCATGGAAAAAAGAAGGAGCGCATGAAGCTGCCGAGCAGGGAAAAAGAAATGTCCCACTGTTGCTGGACCCTGGTGAGCTGCTGCCAGCAACTCCCCCTGTAACCAGAAACAATGACTCGGAGTCACTCGGACCAAAACCCTCTGGAGTCTTGTCCAGAACGCCCTGCCTCCTCCCAAAACCAAATGAAATCCTACTTACACGCATCTGGAGAAATTACTACTCAGAACAGCTGTGCAATTGATTATGTTTATAGAAATTTGCATGGACTATCTCTTTTCAAGGACTCTCCTCAGTATATGTGCACAACTGTAAAAGGAATCAATCACAGATCCAAAACCCCTTTCCTTCAGACAGTATAGTAGGCAGAAGCCAACAGACAACAAAATATAAATAGGCAGCACGGAAATAGGACAGACCCTTGGAAGTAACTCTAAAATTAATCATGTTTAAAATAATCAGCCAAAAGCTCAGAGGACTCCCAAAACATGGTGAAACAGCCCAACCACATCGTTTCCCAGCGCACATGCCACCCCCTTCCAAGTCTTATCACAGGGAGTGTGTGCCCCATGGGACCAGCACACCCCACGTTCCAACAGAGGCGCATGGCCATGTGGCTGAAGTGTCCCTGACCACCAGCCCCGCTCCCCACACAGACCCCTGCTCTGTGTTTCTGGCCCCTGGCACTCTTGCTCCAAGAGCCACACCAGTCACCTCCCTGCTTCCCTCTCCAGGACACTGCTCCGAGGCCACCTTCCCCGGGAGCCGCGAGACCAGGGCAGATGGGCACAAGACAAGGTCCCCTCCACCCTAGAAGAGGGCAGCAGGCAGTCCCAGCCATGTCCCCTGAGATGCACACAGGCTGCCAGGTCAGGATGGGCATAAAGGCGCATCCTGAGGGGCCAGGGAAACATGTTCTGGTACCTTTATGTCTAAATTTTAGATCTCTAAGAAATCACTAGTGACTTCTGAGAGCCTTCAATACAGTTCTCCTGAAAATAGTTTCAAGAATTCTTGACATACTCACCTTTGCAAAATCTTTGCCTTTATTTTTAATCACACACAGTATTATGTATGACATCTTAATATCCACGTATATGAAGTTTAATGGTCAGATTAGGGTATTGGATAAATCTATCATTGCAGACAATCAGTGTTTCTTTGCATGAGGAACATTCAACACCCTGTTTTAAAATATTCAATTAATTACTACCAACTATCCTCTTCTGCTGCAGAATCTGACCCTCCTACCCAACCACACCCTGGGCCATTAACCATTCTCCCCGTCCATCCCTCCCCGGAGCCTGCTCAGGTTCCGGCAACCACCATCCTATTCTCTCCTTCCGTCAGATCATCTGCCCACCTCAGGTCATCTGCACACACTCCTCGAGCAATGCCAAGCTGTGGGGATGCGTGGCCTAACAGGTTCCTCATGCCTCAGGAATTTAAATCAGGCACTCTGTACACTGCCTGGTTCTGGTGGGAACTAGACGTCTGCAGTTCCACACTGCTTCCGATGGGTCAACCTGGGTGAAAGGCCCACCTTCTGGCCGCCCTGACCAGGGAGCAGCTGGCCCGCAGGCAGAAAGTATCCACCCGAAGGCTGGATGTGCAGCTCACCGGGCACACGAGTGGAGCTGGCTCTCTGTGGATCTGACACCAAGTCAGTGGCCAGGTCAGTGGCTAGATCTTAGCCACAGACATGACTGCCAAGAACGTGTAGGACAGTGAGTCACCCACCCAGCAGTGCCGACAGTGCCAAAGGCCACGGGACCGCCAGAAGCTCTGCTGGGGAAATAGCTAATCCCATGGGCAGACCTGAAGGCAAAGGTCACCACATCCCCCCGCCCCCCAGGGCAGCACTGTTGGCTCCCAACAGCGACCGACCGCCCAAGCACACAGGTGAGACCCAGGGAAGCTAAGCCAGACCCACCCAAAGCAGAAGAAATCCTACACAGCTTTAAGAAGATTTCAAGAAAATTGAGAGAGAAAATTCTCAGGGTAACATGAGGTCAATCTCTTTAAGAGTTTAGTCTACTGCAGACTTCGACTTGTGTTTTTCCTGTGTGCTGAAATTACTGTTTCCTAAGTAAGAGGACATAAACAAATTCCCTACAGCTTATCTATTCCCCACAGTATCACTCAGCAAATTATTTACTAAAGAATAAGGCATTTAAAACACAAGCATGCTATTTCAGCAATTATCTTCATGTTTCATGTCTCTGTCTTTCATCAAATTATGGAAACATTTTCAGGAATATTTTTCATATGCCCCAAAGCGGCAGAGAGCCACAGAAAGACGCTGCAGAGACCACAGGGGGAATAGCCCAGACTGCTGACACCAAAATGTAGGTGCCCAAGCCCCTGATCTCAAATGACACAGTATCTGCATATAACCTGCCCCCATCTTCCCACCTACTCATCCTCTCTGTATGACGTGACACCTAGCACAACATCAATGCCATGCAAATAGCTGTAATATCATACTGCTGAAGGAATACTGACAATACAGATGTGATTTTTAAGTATCTCTGACCCCAGGTCAGGTGGATCCATGGCCTGGAACCCACGCGCATGAGGGCTGGCTCTGCTCAGCGCTGACCTGCAGCCTCTGGCTGCCACCTCACCCCAGGGCCCCCCCCCCCCAGGCCCCGGAGCTCAGCAAGACTCAGCAGACTCCTGGGCGGACTCAACTCCCTGACAGACAGTGTGAGTGATGCAGTAGCGAGTTTCATCACTCCAGAGATGAGGTGAGCGCTGGTACCATAGGTAAGTGCCACCACGTCCAGCTTGACACGCCGAGTTTCAAAACTGTACACCCCATGCCTCCAAGCCCTCAGGTGCACACACATCCAGGTCACCGCAGCCACCACCCTGTCTTTCCTGAATGACTTGGTTATTCAACTTACTGCTGCAACTCTGGTTCTTTGGGTGTGTTTTGTTTTTTATTTTTGTTTTTGAGACTGGGTCTCATTTTGTAGTGTAGGCTGGCCTTAAACTCAGTATGTAGCTCAGGCTGGTTTCAAAGTAGCAATGACCCTCCTGCCTCAAGCCTCCTGTCATGGTTTATGTTGGTGGCCCCCAGGCCTCATGTAGTTGCATTGTGCATTTGTGATTGGTTCATTGTCTAGTGCTTGGATTGGTGGTGTCAGTGCTACACCCTCCTAGGGGGTGGAGCCAGGATGTGATGTAATGGCAGGAAGAAGGGGTGTCTCTCTCTTGCCGGTTCAGCTTGCTGTTTGCAGCGGCCATGAACTGCGGCCCTGCCATGCCACCCTGCCTTGGAGCCAACTGAGTATGGATGGAAACCTCCAAAAACTGTAAGAAATAAACCTTTCCTTTCCCAACTTCGGGCATCAGGTATTTTGTCTCAGCGACTAGTGAAAAGTAACAAAGACACCTCCCAAATGCTGGGATTACAGGCGTGCATCACCACGCACAGCGTTCAAACTATTGCTACAACTCTGAAATGAGAACACGAGAATAAAAGAGGGAAACCACAGCAGAAGGCTCCCACTATATTTATATCACACTACTCACACCTCATGTGTGGTTCAGACTCCGCAATCTCTAATTCACTGAAGTGACTAAAATCAGCTCTAACTGCTGCTGCAGACTCACAGGGGGGCCTTCGGGTAGGAGATCCCACAGGCCCTGGATGCTCCCGCCTGCCACGGCGAGCTCGAGGCTGAATGGGGACATGGACCCTCTTCTTCCTCGGCCAGCAAGGAAGTGGGAGCTTGAGGACAGCCCAGAGAGGCAGGCACAGCCCACCTGTGTCACTCAGGGCACCAACTCCCCGCATGAATGTTTAATGGAGAGCAGAACCCACATCCACTGGAAGCTCAAAGCCAGTTCCCTGGTGCTGAACAACTTTCCATTACAATCCCACTGCTAGGCAAGCGCGATACGCAGCCTGCTGAACACCTGCGGCCCTCACACAGCCCAGAGGTCCAGGCTGGCCTTCCCTTATCACCTAAGGCACTGCATCTGTACCTCCTGCTCTCAAATGGCCCCAGCTCTCAGCCTGCTGTCCTGGGTTCTTCCCAGTGTCTGCAAAGCCAACCAGGTCTTTTCTCTGAGCTGTTTCCAGCTCTCTCCAGCCCTAAGCTCAGGGAAACCGAAGAAACTGATCCAGGAGGCTTTGGGCTGCTCTGACTCTGCCTTAACCCTGGCCACTGTTCTTTGTCCTCCGAGCACCACCATGTGTCCCTACCAGCAGAGCCCGAACTCACCCGACAACTGCCTGGTGGTCATCTATCTCTGGCCGCAGCCACAACAGAGAGGCAGGCAGACTCAGATAAACACAGGAGGCGATCATGAGCCCTGGATCCAGGGGCAGCGCCCCAGAAACAAAGTCTGAGGTCAGGGGAGTGAAGATTTCTAGACCCAAACATGAGGACGAGTCCCACACAGCTGCAGCGCGAGGCTGGAGATCCTGAGTCTTTTCTTCAGGCGTGTGAGATCCTGAGTCTTTTCTTCAGGCGTGTGAGACTTTAGTAGCGATTTTTTTTTATTTATTTAAAAGGGAATAAAACAAAAGGGGGCAGTACAGAGCAGATCAGAAGAGGACAACATAGGCAACACAGTACTTTTTACATTAAGTCAACTGGACATCAACAGTATCTAACACCATATCTCTTACTCTGCTATAGTTGAGCATAGTTTCAATTACAATAATATCAAACATAACACAATAGTATAAAGCCATACATAGAGTGAAAGAATTACAGGGCTTTCTGAACCGAATAACAGAAAATGATCCATGGGTATTATAATATCTCATTTTTGATAAAAAAGAAAAAAATTTGTTTGAACTATCACACATATTCAAATTCCAATGAGACACAATGTGGTAGATAGAACCAATGGTAATAGAACAAAAAAAAAACATGGTAGGACTTCTAAGAAGGATAATAATAAATCAGCAATAGCTGTCATGTTTTCTTCAAAACAGCTGTTCATATCATCACGTATGATATAGTCAAACAAAACAGGATAACACCATTCCAACTGATGATTTAAAACTTTGAAAGACTTCGAAGCTATGAGATGAGGCCTCATGCTTACCATAAAGTCTTATATACTCTTACCAAATCTCATATTAGGGAGATTATATGGTATTTACCCTTGTGAGTTTGGTTTATTTCACTTAAGAGAATGGTCTCAAGTTGTGTCCATTTATTTATAAATATCTCAATGTGATCATTCTTTATAGCTGAGTAGTACTCCATTGTATAAAAATGCCACAACTTTTTTATCCATTCCTCAGTTGATGGGCACTTAGGTTGT